>JASDQU010028278.1:1623-16468 GCA_032191745.1 Picea mariana
GGGGGAAAGTCTAATCGGTTGTACGTCTGTAAGTTTATTTGAATCAAAGATCTGTTTGAGAGTCGCTTCAGCAGGTCCCGACAATAGAGAACCTCCCCAATGTTCCTGTGCCGAGAGTGTAATATTAAGGTCCCCCCCCAGAATGAGGTTGGGAAGCGAGAGTAGTCCACTGTTAGAAAGTTGTGTCCAGAACATCAATTTTTCGGAGCAAGGGCCGTAGACATTCAGAATAGCCAGTTCCTGATTTGTTACTAGCACTCGGCCAATAAGGAGAATTCCTCCCCTGGTCAGAAAAGGTCGAAATTCAAATAGGTCAGGGTTCCATGCCATTAGCAATCCACCAGAATTGCCAAGTGAGCTGACTGCCAGTTCCTGATTTGTACATATAGAATTAGTTAACACTATTATAATACTTAAAAGATCTTGAGTTAAAATAAATTTACTTTAATGTGCTCATATATAGTCATATCATATAGAGTTTGTTAGCACTTTGATCTTGAAATATTATTTCTACAAATAAAGTTAGTTAACACTATTATAATATGGAGAGTCTCTACATTAAAATCATGGATTTCTCATAAAATTATATAAAACATTATGTTGGAATATGTTTTTTTTTAAACAATAACATATATATTTGTATTATAAAATAGTTGTAGTTGCATTGTTCAACATTATATTACATATAAAAGGTAATTGTCTAACAAAACATTTTAAGAAATGTCCAAAATTTGAAAGATTATCTATGAAGACAAAAGAATCCTTCATAAAGGATTTCTAAAAACTACTACAAGTATAGGTTTTGACAAATACTCTTAATATCAAGTAAACTTTAAAAAACATTATACATTATTATTGAATAAAATTGTGATGATTATAAGCTTCCTCCTAGTTCTTTGCACCGGGCATGAAGTTCTGGTCCACATTCAACATTTCCACATCCCCTTCATATTGTCATATTGTCTCATCTTCTTTAACCTCCTCCACTATAAATCCACTTGACAACCTAGCATTTGAATTAGTTGAATTATTATTTCTTACCAGTCCCAGAAGCAGATATTGGAGAGTAACATACTTAGCTTGAAGGTCCTCAATTTGTCTCCTTTGATTGTGCAAGGTTTTTAGTATGAAAACAACTTTAGAATTTATAGCCTCTTCCTAGGAGTGCATTCTATCAATAATTGAGAAGATTGAGTTCCTATTATTAGTGATATAATCCTCTTGTCTTCTTAAAACTCAATGAATTTTAGTAGTTTCACACAATGACCATCTCCTAGAATTCCCATGATCCATTTTGATATCTCGACATAACACCTAAATAGGCCCTTTATCTCTGCTCGTAGCACTCAAACTAGCAAGTCTAACTTCACAGACCAACATTCCCTTATAAAAGTAGAAGAAGGACAAAATGCTAACCTTTTGCAAATTCGGGTTGATAGAAGTAGGGGGCTTTCAGAGCTACAAACATTGTTAGACCATAGATACCACACAATACAACTCAAAAAAACTAAACCAAACTAATCCACATGAACTAAAAATTTAATAGCTTGAACCACACTAACCAATATGACCCAAAGTGCATAGACCCGAACCACACAACCACCAAAAATATGAGCCCCACAAATCACTAACTAGGGTCAACAAATCACAAACCCAACAAATTATTGGGACCATGATCTCACAAAGATAATCCAAGAGAGTGTAAGTCCAATTCAGAGCCCCAATTCAAACTATCTCGAGACATAACCAAGAGCCACAAACCAAGAAAACAACACAAATCCTTAAAGAACAAACGTGTGCCAAGAGCCATTATCCTACATGTAATAAAATTAATCCTCTAGAGCAATTGACGTCCATGATCTCCCATTAAGCTTTGAGTGTGTGAATGTAATACATGTTGTATGCTAAAATTATAAATTATTTATTGATAAAAACAAGGAATGAAAAATTTTTGCGGGCGTCCTAGGGTTTGAGCCTGGTGCGAGGGCTGAGAGATTCCATGGCGGCGCCAGGGGGCGGGGCAGCGGCCCCTCCTCCGTCGACCTCGGACGAAGAAGCCTTTCGTAGGCTGGTCAATAGCGGTGGGAAGAAAACGGCTGCTCCAACGATCCCGAAATTCATTAAAAAATTGGAGGATATCCCGGAAATCGCATTACCAGAAGAAAGACCAATGAAGATCACCTTGGCTCTGGCCCAACGAGGGCTTGTGGGGCAGTTTATGGGCCTATGGCCGTCTTCCAAAACCACGGACGATTGGATCCAGCGCAACTGGAAACCAAACCTGGCGCATGGGGTAACCTGCTACCCAGTGGGGCGTGGGTTTTTTGTGTTTGAATTTATCTCTGAAGGGGACCGGGACCTAATTTTCAGGAACGGACCCTATTTTATGGGAACGCAGGGACTCTACTTGAACAAATGGACTCCGGATTTTGACCCCCTGGTGGACACGCCTAAAGAAGTGCCAGTGTGGGTCAGATTACCTAATCTCCCGATGCATTGTTGGGACTCTGAATCTCTGCAAAGGATAGGGAATGGAGTCGGTAGGTACATCGACAGAGCTGACAATCGCAGGCAGTATAGTTGTGCCAAAATATGTGTGGAAGTTGATCTGGAGGCAGGGCTTCCTAAAGCAGTCAAGCTTTCGATTGGAACGTGGACCCATTACCAGAAACTCGATTATGAGCATTTGCCCTTCAAATGTAGAAACTGTCAGGAGCATGGTCACTTTCAAAGGAACTGCCCCAAAAAGCAAACCATTGGGCAAGAGGATGCAGAAGGCTGGCAGAAAGTTAAAAGAGGAAAAAACTCAAATACTGCCAGAGGAAAGGACAAAAGGAAACAGGAACCTCTAAAGGACGGCCAATCCTCCCACAAAGCTCCAGAAGGCCCACAATCCCATCCAAGCCCTGCAGATGGAACAAACGGAGATGAAAACCCTCCTTTGGCCCCACCGGATCCAACTTCGTCCGCCATGAGACCCAGTCAGGGCAACGAGTATATCAGTCTGAATTCGAATACGGACACGGAGATCGCGGATGAGGAAGTCAAAGAAGCTAGCAGCCCAAAAGGCACTCCGGAGCAGCCAAAGAGAGGTCGGAAGACTGAAAAGAAAAGACGAGAAGAGCAAGCTAATAAGGAAGTGGCCCAAGGTACTCAGTACACCCTCCACGAGATGGCGCACACCAGATCAGGAGCGAAGCTGGGGAAAACACCGAAAGGTGGACTCCCTCCCCCTCCAAGTAAATAATGCAATTCGTCTCCTGGAATTGTAGAGGACTAGGCAGTAAAATAAAAGAAGAAGCCTTGCGGGACTTAGTAAGGCTTGAACGACCAGAAGTCCTCCTTATCCAGGAGACGAAGATGGAGGAGGCTGACCTCCTAAAGATAAGTCCTTCATTTTGGAATAAAGGCCCAGGAAGGGCAGTCAGTGCCAGAGGAGCCTCCGGGGGGTTGGCAACCTTCTGGGATTCGGCTAAGCTGGAGCTCATTGAAGAAATCGGCACCACTCACTGGCTTTTCACCAAGCTGAACCACAAAGGATCCGGCCTCCAGGTAAGCCTCTTTAATTTGTATGTTCCCGCCTTAATCAATGAGAAGAAAGATTGTTGGGATTCTTTACAATGGCTTCTTAACAATCACAATACCGAGAATTTAGTAGTGGCAGGGGACCTAAACGGCACCCTATCGTTGGCAGAGAAGAAGGGGGGTTCTATCATTCGGGACCCCTCCAGAGAATGGGTGGAATATCTTATGTCAGATTGGGAGCTGGAGGATATCCCTCCAGCCAATGGCAAATTTACTTGGTCAAATAAATGATTAGGCCACGGCCACATAGCCGCAAGGCTTGACCGATTTCTCAGACAATCCTCCTTCCTTACAATTGGGTTGAGAGCCTACTCTAAATTTCTTCCTCACTACACGTCTGATCATAAACCCATTTCCCTGTCTCTTCGCCCTAGCACTGCTCTAGGCCCCATTCCGTTCAAGTTTTCCCCTTTATGGCAAGAACAAAGCGACTTCCTCAATCTGGTTCATCTTTCCTGGAAAATCCCTGTCACTGGATCTCCCTTCTTTGTGTGGGAGGAAAAACTCAGACGCCTTAAAGCCATTCTCAAACTGTGGGCCAAAAATCTGGCCTCACCCCTGGAGGAAAGGAAACAAGCACATGAAACCTTGGAATTCCACCAACAGGTTATGGAAGAGACCCTTATCACCCAAACCCTCCTCATGCAGGAAGCCGACATCCAAAGTAAGTTTCATAAAAGTTGCAGAGAAGAAGAGACATATTGGAGGATGAAGTCCAGGGCGTTATGGCTCCCGGAAGGCGACAAGAATACAACATTCTTTCACAAGCATACACAATCAAGGATAAATTACAATTCCATTGACAAAATTCACTGGCAGGATCAAGTCTACAGGGATGCACACAGCATTAAGGAGGCTGCTCACAACTACTTTAAAAATCTCTACTCAGCCACAGCAATGGAGGAATTGGACCCGCACGCTTATCCAATTTTAGAGGTCCCCGATCTGGTCACTGAAGAAGAAAATAAGGTGCTGAGCAGACCAATCAGTGATAAGGAAATTAAAAAAGTTGTCTTCAGCATGCATCCAGACAAGGCTCCTGGGCCAGACGGCTACACAGCTCGTTTTTATACCCATTGTTGGGATATCATCAACAAAGACTTATGCAAGATGGTCAGGAAATCTCAGGACTGCAACAAATTGGGAGGTAGCACAAATTCTTCATTTCTAGCCTTCATTCCAAAAGAGAAAGGGGCAAAGAATTTTAATAGGTTCAGACCGATATCTCTTTGCAACACCGGGTACAAAATTATCACTAAGATAATAGCAAACAGGCTCAAGAAAATAGTCCCAAAGCTGATCCCGGAAAACCAGGGAGGATTTGTGAGAGGGAGACAAATTCTCGATAATCTAATCCTAGTTCAGGAAGCCATTCACACAAGCTGTAAAAAAAAAGAAAAAGGAATGGCGGTCAAGTTGGATCTCGCTAATGCCTTTGATCGGGTCCGTCATGATTTCTTGTTTGCTGTAATGAGAAAATTTGGGTTCACTCAAAAGTTTATGGGGTGGATAAAGGCTTGCATTTCTGCTCCGTGGATCACCCCCTTGATCAATGGGCACCCAGCCAAGTTTTTTCAAGCCTCTCAGGGGCTCAGACAAGGCTGCCCGCTCTCCCCTATGCTCTATGTTTTACAAGCAACTGTGCTGAGCTTCCAACTGCAGAGATGTCTCTTAAACAGATCCCTGCCTGGAATCAATATAACCCCTTCAACCAACGAGGTAAGCCACGCTCAGTTTGCAGATGATACCCTTTTACTGGGAGCGGCCAGCATTAAAACAGCCCGGAACTTCAAGTCTAAACTCGACCTCTACAAAGTCTGCTCTGGCAGCGAAATTAATTATCACAAGAGCAAGATCTTTGGCTGGAATTGCACCCCTCAGGAACTGCAGCAATTAGGGCGCATCCTTGAAATGGAAGGCTTTTCAGCTTGGGAGAATTTCACTTACCTCGGGATTCCGATTTTTAAAGGCCGGGCTATGGTGGCGCATTAGCTGCCTCTGGTGGATAAGCTAAAACACAAAATCCAAGCTTGGGGAGCCAATTGGTTAACTAAGGTAGGCAAAGTTGTGCTTATGAATTCTGTCCTTTCCAGCCTCCCTATCTACCAGTGCTCGGTTCTTCTTGCCCCTAAAACAATCTCAAACAAAATCGATGCAATGCTGCGAAGATTCCTGTGGGAAGGAGGTAAGAATTGCGCGAGAAAACTCCACCTATTTAATTGGGCCAAGGTCAAGAAATCCAAGCTGGAGGGGGGATTGAATATAAGAGATGTGGTTGTTCATAACCTTGCTATGGGAGGTAAATTGCTTTGGCGAATGATCACTGGAAAATGAACCTGGACCAAGCAAATCCTCAGGAAAAAATACTTTCGAGGAGACAGAGATTGTTGTCTAGAGAGGCCTCCCAAAGAAACGAAGGGTTCCCCAATCTTCTACCTTTGCCTTAGAGCCCTTTCCTTCTTTCAGCCAAATCTCACTTGGATCCCCGGAAACGGAGCAAAAATTCGTATCATGGAGGATTCCATTCTGGGTGATCATCCCCTCTCAGGAGTCCGAGAAATTATGCATATTGGGGAGTGGCTCTTAGCCAACAATTGTAAGACTCTTTGGGACATCTCCCTCTGGAAAAGTGATCTACATCTCTCATGGCAAGGCTGGAATTTGGGGCGCTACCCGGAGGAGCTCCACGAAGAAGCCATGACCCTTCTAGAGTATCTCCATGGGAAGGCTCCGATAGGTGCCAGGTACAAAGACAAACGAGGCTGGGGTTCACCCACAGGGAACTATACAGCTTCAGCAGGTTATACGGCAGCCCTAAACACTCATTGCGTTCCCCCAAACCCGAGTCCGTGGAAAGCAATCTGGAACTTCCCTTCAATTCCCAAAGTTGACCATTTCGCCTGGGCTTTGACTCATAACAGCATTTTAACTTTTAGTAATCTTAAGAAGAGGGGCTGGGAGGGCCCCTCCCGCTGTCCACTTTGCAGAGATAAAGAAGAAACCCCTGAGCATCTCCTCTTTGAGTGTGGGTTTTCAAAAGAAGTTTGGAGCTCCCTTTTGGGCATGGCCTCTCCAACTCTTCCCTCCTTGGCTTTGGAATTTTTAAGCAACTGGCAATCGTTATCTCCTTTTGACCTGAACAAAAAACATCTTCTCAAAACAGTGTGGATGTGGATTCCTAAATTCATTTGCTGGAAGATTTGGTTAGAAAGGAACAACAGGACTTTCAATGAAGTCGGAAGACTGCCTTCCCAGGTGGCAATTAAAGCTAGAACGAAGTTGGCAGACGCCTTAAAAGGAAAGGCCAACCTCAGGAACTCAGCCCCACTCTCGGAGGAGGAAGGCAGCTGGCTTAAGGATTTCAGCCAAGACCATTCTGACACCACTCAAATTAAACCTCTGCATATTAGGAAGTGGGAGATAAGGATGGAGGAGCAAGAGTTTCTACAATGGCGGTTGACGCTCAATGAATGGTGTTTATTCTTTGACGGGGCCTCGAAAGGCAACCTGGGACAGGCAGGAGGTGGGGGAACTATTCTGGACCCTTCCGGCATTACTCACACAGTGTATGCATGGGGTTTAGGCCATGCCTCAAACAACCAAGCGGAATTCCTCGCGCTTTGGCAAGGTCTCAACCAGGCTTTAAAGCTGGGAATCCAGGCAATTAGAATCTTTGGAGACTCCAAGCAGGTCCTGGAAACCCTCATCTCTAAAAAGTCGCCTAAGGACAGCACTTTGGCTCAGTTGTACAGGAAATCCTCCCTCCTCCTGACGCAATTCAAAGAATATCATCTTAACCATGTGCTAAGAGCCCTGAATGGGCAAGCTGACGCGCAAGCCAATAATGGTTCTCTTCTGCGCAAAGGACTCATAAAGGTGAATGAAGACATGTCTCTTCAACCCATTCCATAAGCCTTCAGGATCCCGTGCTCTGAAGCTTCCCGTGAACATCATGTCGGGCCGGACGAACCCCCGACCCATCATCATGATGCTGGACGAGAGATCTCTAGTTCAGAGATTGCAATCCGACTCGGGCGGTGTGGATTCTCGAGGAGGAGACCCTGCTCCTTTTAAAAGAGGACGCATTGTCTGCCTGCTCTCATCTTCAACGTTTACCGTGGCGAATTTCTCGTTTACTTCTGTGCTGGATAAACTCAGAGCGACGGAAAGGATGAATTCTGCATCCAAACCGAGTTTCACCCCGCAGGAGCGTATTGAGTTAATCCAGGCGGAGTTAGAAAGCATTAAGGCATCTACAACCAAGAACAAATGGGAGATGCTTGCCATGGAGATGCAGGACATCAAAGATGATCTTTCAGACGAAATCCAAGCTGGGATGAAGGATGTGGCTAATTTGATGGGAGATCTGGAAAAGAGACTCAGTAAGTTGGAACTACAAGTGGAAGAGCTCACCACGGCTCTTGGCAAGATTTCAGAGGCCACTGCTGAAGCTTCTTCCAAGAAAGGACATTGACGCAGCTCGGTGGAGAACCAGACCGATAAGAACCAGGAAGTTATGAGGATCTTCAGTCGACCAACTGATAGTCTAAGTCCAAAGTTTAAGTAGTCTAGTTTCGGCATGTAACTTGGGTCAAGTATGAACAGGTTCTCTGATCAGTAGTCTAGTTTCAGCATGTAGCTTGTAATCTGAGCAGCAGCTCTCATTTTGAATATGTAAGGGTTGGCAGCCCCCTCTGCCGCTTATTAAATAATACCTCATAACCGATTTTGTTAAAAAAAAAAAATACATGTTGTATGCTCCTTGATACCCATGAATGGTAATTAGCCTTCCCATGTATATTGATGTGCCAATTGTATGTCACGCAAGGTCATTTCATTACTATGGTTTGATATGTAGGGGATGGGGAAAAATACCTCTCAACCTTTTAATCTTAAATTGTTGTAATTTAGGACAACCTTGTTGGCTAGACAATATACTTGGTGGTCGAGCATCCTTAGGATGTGGAAGAACTCTACACTTTCAAATTGGACGAATTCCCTTCTAATTCTCTTGATAGTCCTTATTAAGTTCCCATCATTTGGAGAGGAGGATCTTAGCATCAACTTGATGATTAAAGTTGAGTCCCCTATTACACTTAGTTTTTTAATATGCTTTTCATCGATAATCCTCAAACCCCCAAAATAATGCTAATGCCTTTGCTTAGTTGTTTGAAGCTCTACTCAATCCCCACTCAAAGATGTTTTATGTGTTTTCTTCAGGATCTAGAATGTCCCCCCACACCGACCACCCCTTATGTTGGAATATACCTTAGAAACTAGTATGAATATGAGTTTTTAGAGATGTACCTAATTCTTTAATTATCACAACAACATTGAATCCCTAAACTTATGTAGTTCTATCTTAATTCTTAATCTATTTAGCCTTAAGAAAAATGGAAAAAAAAATTAAATACAAATCTCTCAATACTTAAAAGATCTTAAATTAAAATAAATTTATATTAATATACTCATACATATTCTTATTAATTTTATATAAAATTTAAAAATAAATAAAAATAAATAAATAAAATAAATATTACAATCTCTTTAATAAAAAACTATATTGAAAATAATAAATTAACACAACTAATTATTATATAAAAAACATATATTCAAACATTTTATTCCTTACGAATTTACCTAAAACTCGATGCATCGAAGAAAGATACATACTATTTTTGGATATAAATAAAAAAATTTGGATTGAGAGATGTAATCTAACCTCCCTCCTTTAACTTTTCCATGCTTTCATTCAAATTAAATTAATGTTATAATATGATGTATAAAATATTAACCCAAAACCACTGTCATCCTCATAATTGAGGAACACTGTTTAAAATTATTGTTATAATATAGGATAAGTTTGTCATAATTGAAGAAGATTATTAAAATTATCGTTATAATATAGGATAAGTTTGTCATAATTGAGTAAGATTATTAAAATTATTGGTATAATATAGTGTAAGATTAACCTAAGACAATTTAGCCATAATTGGGGAAGATTGATTACGCTCCCTTCCCTATGCACCAAGTATACCCAAAAACAATTATGAAGTAGGTATACCTGAACATAGTTGGAATAACAACCTCTAGTTAGAGATTGGCCAATTTAGAATATAACAACACATTCATATTCATAGAACTAGTGGTTTTATGTAATTGCTTTTTTTAATTTTTAGTGGGCGTTGTGTTTCAGCGATCAAAGTTGGTTTTTCATCATTTTCTTTATTAAATTTATGGATAGTTATTGTTTTTAAAATAAAAAATATTTTGATATTGATTTTGTTATTTAAAAAAAATAAAATTTGAATGTTAAGATTTTGTTACTTAGAAAATCGAAGTCTAATAATTAAGAACATTTTGGAATTGCTTTTGTAACATAGACATCTATGTATACACAAATTAATATGACATATTGGTTGATATAAGTTTGGGTGATGCCTCATACTAACATAATGGTTGCTTGGTTGCATTTTGAGTATGCTTGCTACTCAACTTTTCTGCCTCGAAAAAATAAAAAGAAAAAAACCTTTTCTTTATACATCTCTTCCATTTTAGGTTGAATAACATTCTTCTTTTCTCTAAATGTAATTAATCACATGACCAAGTTATCTAACTCGTATAAAACTAGTTTGTTGTCTCTATGAATTAACTAACCCATAACATAACATGCATATTCATTGCAATGATTTGATTTTTGAGATTAGATCATTGACTAAGTCTCCACTCCTCCATATCTTCATTCTTAGATCCTCATGCTTCTTAATATCCAAAAGATGGAGTAAGTTAATATGGTAGCAAAATGATCATATTTATGATTACAAATTTGATAAGAATCTAATAACAAAATGATCCTATTTCTAGTTATAAATTTAATAACAATTTTAGGTATGATTAGAATTCTACCACGATCCAAGTTTAATGTATGAGGAACAATGTCCTAAAAAATTTGCCCAATTCTAAGTTAACCTAGATAAAAATTTGTTTTGTTTAAAAATATAAAATGATGAAAACTCTAACTTGTATCCTTGAATTTATACAATAAAAAAAATTAATACATGGTCAAATGGTTGCCCCAAATTATAACTCAAATCAAATGATGTAGTGTTACAAATCTACTTAATTTCTTTTAAAAATGACTTAATTTCACTCTCTTCCCATATCTCCATTAACAATTAGCAAATCTTTTACTCTCTTCCCAAAGCTGCATTAACAACTAACAACTCTCTTCCCAAAACTACATTAACCACTGACAACTCTTTTACATTGATTCTCACTCTTTTCCCAAAATTACATTAACAACTAACAACTCACTTCTCAATCTATTTTAACAATTAACAACTCTTTTTATTTTGTACAATTAGAATATTTTTTTTTCAATGCATTAGAAGTTCATGCAAGCAAACATACTAACTCCACAACTAATTAAATATTATATTAATATGTGAATCATTATTTTATGAATACTCCATTAACATAAACAACATGGTATATTCAATCTATTTTAACAATTAACAACTCTTTTTATTTTATACAATTAGAATAAATTTATTTTAATTCATTAGAAGGCCACACAAACAAACATACTAACTTCACAACTAATTAACTATTGTATTAATAATAACAATAATAAGAGAATCACTATTTTTATAAATGTACCATTAACATAAAGAGCATGGTATATTAACAATTTATATATAATAATAATAATCTAATTTTAAGATTATCGCAAGCTAAACACCAAATTGGTGTATGAGACCCCTTTGTTTGTGGGAAAGTGTCCTTCACACACCGATTTCACTGCTGAAGTCTACGTAGGTATACATACCCTACCCCCTTTGGATTTGAACTCGTGACCTCTTAAGAGGAACTACCAATATGAAATAACTAACAATTTTCCTTCAAGACGTTATTACATTTGACGAATTACACAATATTGCATTCCACTTTCACATATATTTCATCATTTCTAACAAAAATTCAATTGAAAAAATATTACCAAATAATATTTGCAACCAATGTGAGATAATTAACTATTTTTCCTTAATCAGATAACTTTCTATAAGGCCAAATCCTAATCTTTAAAAATGTTTATTACATGAACTACTTCCTCTAAATTGGAAAACAAATCAATCAATAACCACCTCATGGCAAAGCATTAAATGCCACTTAATATATTATATATGTAGTTGGATTGGAAGCAAATTTCTCTCTCTCTATATATATTAAGAAAAATGGGGAAATTTTTATCTAAAAACTCTACAAGAGAACTTGAAAAAAGAGTAATTACATGCCCAAAAATCAGCCTTTTCAAAGATAGCGAAAGCAGGTTGGTAACTATCTAAACTATTATGAGAAACAAAGACTAGCTTAAACTTATACATAGTTTCAAAATGACTCCCATGGTAAACTCGGTAAAACACTCCTATTATCAGAATGCAAAAGCACGACATCTATAAATGATTAAGCTTGGCGATCTTTCTTGACGAGCGTAGCTTGTTCAAGATCTGATGGTGAATTGAGGTTCGGAACGTGTTGGAGAGGACCAAGGGATGAGGCCTCATTCGGATTTGTTGGATCGGCACAAGCTAGTAATGAGGAACTAGGCCTTGAATGCATCTCTTCTACTTCGAACCAGATAGCCACACACTCATCTCAGAGTTGTAGTTGGCCCTGCCTATACTCCACCAGGATCTCTAGGGCAGTAAGAACTTGAGCTAATAGATTGTTGAATTGAATCTAAAGGGCTTGAACTAAATTCACCAAGTCATATTGATCATTGTAAGGGGGCTCCCTTCTCCAACATGCACTACCCGCATTCTCTTTTCCATGATGGAAAGCCTTACAACTACTGTAGACGAAGAGAATTCTAGTGATACTACAAGCCTACACTGAAATGATGACAGATTCTTCCCAGTTTCCAAATACTTTTGTGTAATTCTCAATTGCATTCCTCTTAAATTTGCAATCCATCGCACGAGGGACAACAACCACAAAGGAGGAGTAGCTTCACCCGTCTTATCCATTAAACGAGAGATACGCTCACACAGAGTGATCAACTGACTTGGAGAGGTGGTACACTCATTATCTTGCATGGGTGATGCCAATAAGAGTTGGAATGACGTAAACTCCACGAGCAGAAGGACAAGTACCATGCAGGTAGTTAAGAAAGAGGCTAGGGGAGATGACAGGATCTATGTGAAGAAAGGGAGAGCACATGCACAACAAGCAAGAAAGGACAAGATGTTCATGCTCGAATGAGTTGGGGGGGGGGAGATAGTATAGGCAAGGGAAACTAGTGTGTGGGCGATGGAAGACCCAAAGTGGCTTAAATCCATCACCATGCATCGTTGCCATAAGATGAGAAGGGGAAGTGGGGGATTTGGGTCGAGAATTCAAGCATGCGACGAGATTTGGGCCAGCTTGAGGAACATTGCTAGAACCTTCATGAAGGACTGGGCTGGGAACCATGATCTTGATCATGGAACGAGGAGCAAGGAGGGCTGGCCATTAACCTTGAGCATTGTTATGGTGTCTCTAGTAGCTAGGTTGGCTTGACCATAAGCGATGACATTATTATGGTGGAGTAGGTGGAAAAAGACTAGATTATGAAAAACATCCAACTCATGTTGAATTTCGAAATATAGCTCGCAATTTCATATACGTGGACAAAGTTCTCAACCTCACATGGTTAATGACCACTTTTGAATCTCCAAGAATTATGATGGAGTTTAATCCTTGTTGACGGACCAATTACAATCCTTGCAAAAGTGCATATGCCTCGGTCTGGTTATTAATTGCATAGCCAAGGCTCCAAGAAAATAATAACATAATATTACCTCCTTGAAAAAAAAATGACTCCACCCACACCTGACGCCCCTCAAATTACACAATATTACATAGATTTTTCATTATTCCCCATAAAAAAAAATCAACCTAAAAGCCAAAACAAAAGACAAACACTTTTTCTTTTTCTTCCTAATACATTAAAATTAAAACTTCAAAAAAACAACATAATTCATTTTAATAAAAATTAAATACATTTTGCAACCCGTGTAAGATAGTGATTGTGCATCTATAAAATAAATACACGCAACAAAGACACGTGCCATTTCGGGGTTTTATATTTTAAGATTGAAAGAAGCATGAAAAATGACTAAAAACACAGTTGAATAAAAAAAATTAGAAAAATTTGAAAATAGATGAAAAATAAGAATTTAAAAAATGTGGAAACATTGTGTATCAAAAAATATTAAATATCGAAAAACCACCTAAAAAGGGAGAGGGGGTGCTACCGGCACCATTTTTAAAAACAGGGTAAAAAATTGGACCCCCCCAAAAACGAGAACTCTGCAGAGTTCTCGTTAAATTTGTAACTATGTTTTATCATGGGCTTGAAAACAATTGTAAATTAGCGTACCTTTGGCTTTGGGATTAAAAAAAAAAAACTCCTCTATGAGACTTTTGTCACTCGGGTTATCTCATATAGATGTGAAGTTTGGGGATGCAAATCCTGGAGAAAGATAGAGTAGATCCAAAAGAATTTTGTAACTTATAATCTCAAAATTAAAGGCAATGTGCCTTATCCTATCCTCCTCATAGAAGCGAGCCTTTCCCCCATTGAGAGCACATCTATGATTATGTTGACATCCTCCCTAGGGGTGTAATAAGCGAGGGCAAAGGGCCCATAATAGAGTAATAATAGTAAAGACCATTCAATATAAGATGGACGAGATCTACTATTAAATGAGGCCCACTATAGTAGTATCATATACATGTAATGAGGCCTCATTAGGGAAGGTCCACTAGGTAGTTACGAGGTATTTATGAGGTTGTTATGATTGGGGTTTTCTTAACAACCTCCTAACTACCTAGTGGACCTTCCTTAATGAGACCCCATTACATTTATATTCAATACTACTATAGTGGGTCTTATTTAATAGTGAACCTAGTCCACCTTACATAAAATGACCTCTACTATTATTACTCTAATATGGGCCCTTCGGCCCCCCAATTACACCCCTAGTGAAGATTTCAACAGATTGGGTACCTAATGTACAAGAATAAGATAAACAACACGGATGACAATAGGCTCCCAAAACTGCTTCAAACTCTAGCCAAAACCACTAGTGGCTCAAGCAGGGATGGCATAAAGATGTCAAATCTTGGCTAAATCGTTGGGGAATACAAGAAGAAGTCATCCTATAGAATACCGATAATACTAAAAATATTTTTACATCTAAAGTTAAGGAGAATATGT
>JASDQU010028278.1:17102-29228 GCA_032191745.1 Picea mariana
GGTTTAGGTATCACCACAAACAATGAGGTCGATGCACTAGTAGTGTTCCAAGGATTGCTCAAATCAAAGGATGGTGGAGTTTGGCAAGCATCATTTGATGGTGACTCTTCCCTTATCATTAAATTCCTCCTGAAGCTCTCCCTTCCTCAATCTATTGGTTTGAAGAGTTTGGTTCAAAGAATTTTGATTTTTTCTCATCAATTTGAGATCATCTCATACTTCCAAGCTCACAAAGGAGATGTTGATCATTTGGCTAATATTGAAATGCAACTTGACGAAGGATTCCTAAGGATAAAAGGGGGGCATCAATTCCCATGCCCTTCACATGATTTCCTCATGCACTAATGTGATTATGAGTGCGGCAACCAAGTGGCTTACATTGCATGAGCAAAAGGACATGACATTGTGACCTTCTCCATTGCCCCATTCCCATACACTATATCGATGGCAAAGAGGATTAAATGGAAGGTGGTGTGAAGATTTGTGTCTTGGTGTGGGCTTATTTTGGATATGTGGGTTTCTTTTCATCTCCCTATCCTTCATAGAGCTCTCTCATCCATGTTATATGTTGCATGCTACATGAGGGACTATGGGCTTGAAGGGAATCAATATTATGCTCTTTAGTGAGGAGCGTCGGTCTGGTGGTGCAACGTGCAAGTGGTATGGGGCATTGGTTTGGTGGTGCAGTCTCTAATGACACAATGCAGAAACAAGCAATGTGTGATGCAATGCACCGATAGATCTTAAGAACCAAGTGAAGGATTGTGAGGAATTGCAGAGGCACGACATGAGGTGACCAAATCAGCATTACAGTGGGGAAAATGACATGAATTGTGGGAGGAAGATCTTCGTGTGGAGGCTCATGAAAGGAATAGACATGTTGTTGAGGCTATAGTTCAAATTTGAGCTATGAAGGAGATGGAAACAAGCATAAAAGAATATGTGTAAGTTGAAGAGACTCGATTCTTAGCACTAGAAGCACAAATGGGTTTAGTTTCTTCTAGGGTTGATCGTATTGTAAACTATTTGTACATGCCTTCGTAGGGCTTCCATCATATCCCCTCTCTATTTGTTTGTACTTTTGATGGGATGTTGAGGCCCGAGCTTATGGTGGTTAAAGAGGAAACAAAGTTGTAGGAAGAAACAACAACATTGCGACCTATAGACCATCCAAATATGGAGAGGAGCAAGGTCAATTCAATTGATGAAAACCAAGTGCAAGAGAGGGTCCTCTATGGGTCGACTTTTTCAGTATTTCTCTTGTTTTTTTAAGCATGTATTGCAAATTTTTATTAATCCAAGGAAAATATGTTTGGCAATACACTTGTGATGTCAACACCTTCAAAATTTGGTTAGATAGTCTAGAGGTCTTTTGGAGCCCAATTTTGGAATTTTGGATGTAAGTTGTGGCATCCTTTTACTTTGCTTGTATTACAATACTAATTGGTTAGGCCATGACCCTTTTTCTAATATAAAATTATCCATTATTGTGAAAAAAAACACAACCTAAAAAATAATAATGTTTAAGTTGGCTTAATATCTTAGTTATAAAGTCGGGTACAATCTACAATAATCTATAATCTCAATATGGATGAGATAGAAAAATAACACAATCCTATAAACTAAAATCAAAGAAAAGTTGACATTTGTAATGTAAAAGTTAAAAAAAAAATCACAATAAAAAAGAATATAAAAAGTAACAAAATAAAATAAACCATTATAAATCTTTTTTTATTCGAATATTTTAAATACATAAAAAAATATTATTAATTTTACATCTTTCTTAATACTTAATATACTTAATATATCTCATGTTAAAATAAATCTATATTAATAAAATTCAAGCTATAAGATTATAAATTTCAAAATTGAATTCTTCCAAACTTACCATAATAATTGGTTGATTGTATTTTGAAATTAATTTTATTTTATTATGGTTTGTTTAGTTAATAATCTATATATATATAACAGAGAAATAAAAATATAGTTTTTCAAACAAAATACATCAAAGAATATAAAAAGTAACGGAATAAAAATTGACATTTGTAATGTAAAAGTTAAAAAAAAAAATCACAATAAAAAAGAATATAAAAAGTAACAGAATAAAATAAACTATTATAAATTTTTTTTTACTCGAATATTTTAAATACATAAAAAAATATTATTAATTTTGCATCTTTCTTAATACTTAATATCTTAATATATCTCATGTTAAAATAAATCTATATTAATAGAATTCAAGCTATAAGATTATAAATTTCAAAATTGAATTCTTCCAAACTTACCATAATAATTGGTTGATTGTATTTTGAAATTAATTTTATTTTATTATGGTTTGTTTAGTTAATAATCTATATATATAACAGAGAAATAAAAATATAGTTTTTCAAACAAAATACATCTCAGTGACTTTCTTGTATAAATCTTAAGGAAAACATTTCATTTACATCATTATATGGTCGAAACAAATTAATAAATTCACTACTATACTCCTTAAAAGACAATTTTAAAAATTCATTTTAACACAAACCAACAATATGATTTGATGACAAATAATATGATATGCAATTTTGAGAAAAACAAGTCATCTTGTAGGGAAAAGGTGTCATATTTCGTTCCAACTTTCACATTGACTTTATGGTCAAGGTTTCCTTGAGTATGGAAGAAGACATATTGCAAAGTTTACATTTTGTTGTTGAGACTTTTCTAACATTATTCACACTTTAGGGATGATCCCATGACCATTTGAGTGTCAGATGTGATTTATAAAGGATTCCCATGAACATTTCATTGTCATGTGTGTTTTACAAAAACCAATAAAAAAGAGAGGGAAAGAAATGAAATGATAAGCTAGTCAGATATTTGACCCATGGGAAAGATCATGAACATTTTATTGTCATGTGTGATTTACAAAAACCAATAAAAAAAGGAGGGAAAGAAATGAAATGATGAGCTAGTCAGATATTTGACCCATGGGAAAATTCAAAATTATAGATTCACACACAATTCAATGTCACTTCATCTTCTGCAATGAACAAATGCATTGGCATTCATGAAAGTAACATGCCATGCACTCTTATACAAACCAATTCCAATTCCATTTAATTTTCTGCATTGCTGTCACTAAAATTGTCATTAAAATGTTTTATTTGATATATATAAATGTTTTTGATAATTTATAAATTTGAATTTTATTATATTAATACATAAATATCCATTTTAATATGGGAGAGATATTTTCACATTACACTTAATGAAAAAACTCATAATATATCAATATCAATAACTAGAAATAATACAAAGTATTAATTGATTTTGGTTTTAGATGAATAATCATTCCATAAACAAGTATAAAGAAATATATTTACAATAAAATGTCAATAGATACAATAGATTTCAAAAGCCCTAATACAAGATGTAAGTGTCGAAACCTCAACATCAAATATAAAATTAAAAAGCCAACTCTAAACATAGACTAGTTTATGGTTCAAAAGTTCGTGTAAATGACAACAATAGCTTGGAGGAAGTGATTTTATACAAATATCTTGGAATCGATATTCGTCATAGGCTCTATTTGAACTATAATGTTGGGAAAAGGATAAATTGAGGATGGAAAGCTTATAACAAAATTATCGACTTAAGGAGAACAGTGACCTCAAAACGAGAACTATGGCCCTTAAAACCCATATTTTTGCATAAAAAACATGAAAATCAATCCTCAAATTAAAAAGTGGTGCTACTGGTAGCACCATTTTTTTAAACGGGGTCAAAATTACAACATTTTTCAAACATGACTTTTGAAACTCAGAAATTAGCTTAGAAAAACCTTAAAATCAGCATCTAAATCAAAAAGTGATGCTACCTAAATAAAAAAGTGATGCTACTTAAAACAATATTTAAATGAAAACAAAACAATTTTAATAAAATCAATAAAGAAAGAATAAAAAAAAAATTTAAAACCAATTTTAAAATAAAGTTCTAAACAAATTTAAAAAAAAATAAAAAATTAAAAAAAAAATTAAAAAAAAATTAAAAACAATTTTACAATACAAAACCTATCAATTTTAATTGAAACTAAAGTAAAAAAATAAAAATAAACAAATATAATAACAATATAAAATAATAATAATAAATAGGCAATTGAAATAACATAAAAAATTTAATTAAAATTAAAACAAAAAATGGGGTGTCGTGGGGGCGATGTCAGGCATCGCCCTAGCCCCCACAGGCTAAGCCCTGACACCTTAGGGACCAGGGCTTAGCCCATGGGCATCACCCCCATGACCTCCCATCGCCAATGCATATTTTATTTTTTTTAAATTTGTTTTATTTTTAATTTCAAATCTTTTATTTTTCTTAGTTTTTTTTTTAGTTTTTAATTTATATAAAAAAAATTGAATTATATTTTTCTGCTAAATATTAAAAAATAGTGTTATTTAATTACAATTTTTTTTTATGTATTGAAGTAAAGGTAATCAATGTGTTAAAAATGGTGTTTTCCACTATATTTTAAAAGTATAGAACAATAAATTAATTAAGGAGACACAATTATATGAAAAATAGTAACTTCGAAAAAGTAAATGATAAAAAATATTTTTCAGATTGAAAGAAGCATGGAAAAATGACTAAAAACACAGTTGAATAAAAAAAAATTAGAAAATTTTGAAAATAGATGAAAAATAAGAATTTAAAAAAATATGGAAACATTGTGTATCAAAAAATATTAAATATCGAAAAACCACCTAAAAAGGGAGAGGGGGTGCTACCAACACCATTTTTAAACTCGGGGTAAAAAATTGGACCCCCCAAAAAACGAGAACTCTATAGAGTTCTCGTTAAATTGGTAACTATGTTTTATCATGGGCTTGCAAACAATTGTAAATTAGCGTACCATTGGCTTTGGAATTTAAAAAAAAAAAAAAAAAAAAAAACTCCTCTGTGAGACTTTTGTCACTCGGGGGTTATCTCATATGGATGTGAAGTTTGGGGATACAAATCCTGGAGTAAGGTAGAGTAGATCGAAAAGAATTTTGTAACTTATAATCTCAAAATTAAAGGCAATGTGCCTTAATCTATCCTCCTCATAGAAGCGAGCCTTTCCCCCATTGAGAGCACATCTATGATTATGTTGACATCCTCCCTAGGGGTGTAATGAGGGGGGGGAAAGGGCCCATAATAGAGTAATAATAGTGGAGACCATTCAATATAAGATGGCAGAGGTCTACTATTAAGGAGAACTTATAACAAAATTATCGACTTAAGGAGAACTGTGACCTCAAAACGAGAACTCTGGTCCTTAAAACCCATATTTTTGCATAAAAAACATGAAAATCAACCCTCAAATTAAAAAGTGGTGCTACCGATAACACCATTTTTTTAAACGGGGTCAAAATTACAACATTTTTCAAACATGACCTTCGAAACTCAGAGATTAGCTTAGAAAAACCTTAAAATCAACACCTAAATCAAAGAGTGATGCGACCTAAATAAAAAAGTGATGCTACTTAAAACAATATTTAAATGAAAACAAAACAATTTTAATAAAATCAATAAAGAAAGAATAAAAAGAAAATTTTAAAAGCAATTTTAAAATAAACTTCTAAACAAATTTAAAAAAAATAAAACCAAAATTAAAAAAAAAAATTAAAAACGATTTTACAATACAAAACCTATCAATTTTAATTGAAACTAAAGTAAAAAAATAAAAATAAATAAATATAATAATAATAAATAAATAAAATAGGCAATTGAAATAACATAAAATTTTAATTAAAATTAAAACAAAAAATGGGGTGTCCTGGGGGCGATGTCAGGCATCGCCCTAGCCCCCACAGGCTAAGCCCTGACACCTTAGGGACCAGGGCTTAGCCCATGGGCATCACCCCAATGACCTCCCATTGCCAATGCATATTTTTTTTTTTAATTTGTTTTATTTTTAATTTCAAATCTTTTATTTTTCTTAGTTTTTTTTAGTTTTTAATTTATATAAAAAAATCGAATTATATTTTTTAGCTAAATGTTAAAAAATAGTGTTATTTAATTACAATTTTGTTCTATGTATTGAAGTAAAGGTAATCAATGTGTTAAAAATGGTGTTTCCACTATATTTTAAAAGTATAGAACAATACATTAATTAAGGAGACACATTTATATGAAAAATCGTAACTTTGAAAAAGTAAATGATAAAAAATATTTGTAAGATTGAAAGAAGCATGGAAAAATGACTAAAAACACAGTTGAATAAAAAAAATTAGAAAATTTTGAAAATAAATGAAAAATAAGAATTTAAAAAAATGTGGAAACATTGTGTATCTAAAAATATTAAATATCCAAAAACCACCTAAAAAGGGAGAGGGGGTGCTACCAGCACCATTTTTAAAAACGGGGTAAAAAATTGGACCCCCCCAAAAACGAGAACTCTATAGAGTTCTCGTTAAATTGGTAACTATGTTTTATCATGGGCTTGCAAACAATTGTAAATTAGCGTACCTTTGCCTTTGGGATTAAAAAAAAAAAAAACTCCTCTATGAGACTTTTGTCACTCGGGTTATCTCATATGGATGTGAAGTTTGGGGATACAAATCTTGGAGAAAGATAGAGTAGATCCAAAATAATTTTGTAACTTATAATCTCAAAATTAAAGGCAATGTGCCTTAATCTATCCTCCTCATAGAAGCGAGCTTTTCCCCCATTGAGAGCACATCTATGATTATGTTGACATCCTCCCTAGGGGTGTAATGAGGGGGGGGGGAATGGCCCATAATAGAGTAATAATAGTGGAGACCATTCAATATAAGATGGCAGAGGTCTACTATTAAGGCCCACTATAGTAGTATCAAATACATTTAATGCGGCCTCATTAGGGAAAGTCCACTAGGTATTTACAAGGTATTTATGAGGTTGTTATGATTGAGGTTTTCTTAGAAACCTCCTAACTACCTAGTGGACCTTCCTTAATGAGACCCCATTACATTTATATTCAATACTACAATAGTGGGTCTTATTTAATAGTGATCCTAGTCCACCTTACATCAAATGACCTCTACTATTATTACTCTAATATGGGCCCTTCAGACCCCAATTACACCCCTAGAGAGGATTTCAACAGATTGGGTACCTAATGTACAAGAATAAGATAAACAACACGGATGACAATAAGCTCCCAAAATTGCTTCAAACTCTAGCCAAAACCACTAATGGCTCAAGCAGGGATGGCATAAAGATGTCAAATATTGGTTAAATCATTGGGGAATACAAGAAGGAGTCATCCTGCAGAATACCGATAATATTAAAAATATTTTTACATCTAAAGTTAAGGAGAATATGTGGTGTGAAAAAGAATCAGGGGATAAAATAAAATTAAGATACTACAAGGAGGTGGTCAACCGTAATTTAGAAGACCACAAGTACCTCTCGGTTTTGACTAGTGCAAAGAAGAAAATCAACATTGCTAAAATAAGAACAAACTCTCACGAGTTGCATAGTGAAACTGGGCATTAAACAATTCTTAAAACATCATGGAATGAAAAAATGTGCCATCTTTGTGACACTAAGAGGGTTGAATATGAAAATCACTTTCTCTTAGAATGCTCTGCATATACTCAAATTAGATCCCAATTTTAAAATATTTTCCACAATATCGACCTTCTTAACCTTCTAAGTCATCAAAACTATGGCGATCTTGGAACGTTTCTCAATGCTTTTTAAGCACAAAATTACAATTTTAAAGAAATCCAAGTAATCTCTTATCTTCCATAAGGTATGATAGACCAATTATGGTCTCAATGGACGTTAATAATCATCAGCATATTGTTATATGCTCACTCACAAACTTAAGTCTCTCTAAACACAAGATCTCTACATGTGTAGATCACACCAATAAAACTTATATCTATATTGATTAGTCAATTTCTTTATTTATTTTTTACATAAAATCGAATTTATATTAACTTATGAAAAAATAAACAAGTTTTTTTTTCCAATAAAAAATTCCTCAAATTTATAAAGTGTATAAATTCATTTACAATAGCAATTGCTGCGAGCTAAAAGCCATCAAAAAAACTGCGCCAATAATAGGGGCCCAAACAAAACAAGTGAAGCAAGGAGGAAGACTAGACGAAACCGATCAAGAGGAAAATCTGCAGCGAGGCTCAAGTAGTCCAAACTATTTTCAAAAGCTGCCCGCAAATCTTCTGCTATAGAGGGACAGCCGTCATCGTTCAAAAACGTTAATGGAGGATATGGGACTATCTATCCCATTTTCACAGTGGAAGACCGAGAGTCTTCCCACCACTCCATTGACTGCTCTCTTTGAGAGAGCATCCGCCTCCCCATTGAGCGATCTAGGAATGTGGTGGTAATTGATGTCGGAGAAAAGATCAGAGAGATTCCTCGTGAGATGTAACCAGCCCTCGATATGAATAGAGTGGAGCTTGCACTTTTGAGTTATCCAGTCTATGATAACTCTTGAGTCTCCAAGTACGAGTAGATGGTTGATAGACCACATGGCTGCAAGAGTGAGGGAGGCCCATAGTCCCAAGAGCTCGGCCTTTGTATTAGTTCCCACCCCACAGTTTAGGAACCACTTGGTGATCCTCGCCGGGTGATGTTTGAAGATGCCCCCAGCCCCACAAACACGGCCATCCAACTGAGCAGCGCCATCGAAACAAACGAGGGTATGTCCAGCCGCCATCTCGAAATTGCATGCTTTTGTAGAGAAGGTCTTAACCGATGTGGGCTGCCAGCAGAAGGCTGCCAGAATTCTATGAAAAACACACCTCACTGAAGGAGGGCGATCTTCAAAAATTGCAAAATTCCTCTCAATCCAGATATGCCAGCACGCATAAACTGCCAGACTCATAGGGGCCAATTTTTGTGAGGACCACGAGGAAAAGCAGTCGGAGATGGTAAGGCCGCTCCACTTAAAGGAAAGAGAGAAATGCTTTAATAACTGACTCCAGAGCTCAATGGTAAAGGAACAATGAACAAGGAGATGGCTGGTATCCTTAGTATTTTGACGGCAGAGCAAGCAAATCCCCGGACCTTCCCAGCCTCTTTGGCGAAGTGCTTCCCAGGAGATAATTCGCTCCTTTCCAGCCAACCAGATGAAGAGTTTCAGCTTGAGGGGGACTTTCCAGTTCCATATCTGAAACGTCCAGGAAAAATCGGGACAAATGTTGAGCTGATGCAGGAGGGCGACATAAATATTTTTGACTGAGATGCGGCCCGTGGCATCCCCCCCAGCCCACAATAAAACATCAAGGCCGTCGGTCAGTGAGACGCCCGCGCTCTTTAGTGCAGTGGTAAACAACTCCCAATCAATTGCACTATGTTCGCTGAGAGAAAGATCTCCACTCCCCGCCCAGTTATTTGGAAAGTGGAACTCGCCATTCAGGGCCCTCACCTGAGCAAGGGACGATATGTTTTTTGACTGTAGCATCGAACTCAGCGATGGAGAGAGCAGCGAAAGGTCCTCTAGACCGAGAATTCGATCCCTGCCGAGAAGGATCTCACAGCCCGCACTAAATGGAAGTTTTTAAAAATTTTAAAAACCAATTATTACTAAATGTAATCTTTGATCTTGAAGTATTATTTCTACATATAGAGCTAGTTAGCACCGTTATAATACAGAGAGTCGCTACATCAAAATCATGGATTTCTCATAAAATTATATAGAACATTGTGTTGGAATACATTTAAAAAAAACAAGAACATATATATTTGTATTACAAAATAGTTGTAGTTGCATTTATCAACGTGATAATACATATAAAAGGTAACTATCCAACAAAACATTATGATAAATGTCTAAAATTTGTGAGACTATATAGAAAGACAAAAGAATCAGTCACAGAGGATTTATGAAAACTATTACAATTTGACAAGTACTCTTAATACCAAGTAAAGTTTAAAAAACGTTATACATTATTATTGAATAAAATCATGATGACTGTAAGCTTCCTCCTAGTTCTCTGCACTGGTCATGAAGTTCTAGTCCACACTCAACATTTCCACATCCCCTTGATATTGTCTTATTGTCTCATCTTTTTTAACCTCCTCCACTATAAACCCAATTGATACCCTAACATTTGAATTAGTTGAAGTATTGTTCCTTATCAGTCACACAACCCAATGTTGGAGAGTAGCATACTCAACTTCAAGGTTCTCAATTTGTTTCCTTTGATTGTGCGGGGTTTTCGATATGAAGACAACTTCATAATTTCTAGCCTCTTCTTGGGAGTGTGTTCTATTAGTAATTGAGAAGATTGAGTTCTTATTATTAGTGATATAATCCTCTTGTCTTCTTAAAACTTTGTGAATTTCAATAGTTTCACAAAATGGGCATCTCCCAAAATGCCTATGATCCATTTCGATATCTTGACATAACACCTAAGCAAACCCCAACAAACATTCCCTTAGAAAACTAGCAAGACTAGCAGGACTAACTTCATCGATCAACATTCCCTTAGAAAACTAGAAGAAGGACAAAAAGCTAACCTTTTGCAAATTCGAGCTGAGAAGAGTAGGGGGCTTCCGAAGCAACAAACATTTCCAGACTAGAGAGACCACACAATACAACTCAAACTAGCCAAACCAAACTAGTCCACACGAACTAAAAATTGAAGAGCCAGAACCACACTAACTAATATGACCCAAACCGCACGAACCTGAGCAACAAAGCTAACAAAAATATGAGCCCCACAAATCAAATCTAGAGATAGAGCCACCAACTCCTCACTAACTAGGGTCAACGTAGCACAAACCCAACAAATTACCACGACGAGGATCCCACAAAGATAATCCAAGAGAGTGTAAGTCCAATTCATAGCCTCAATTCGAACTAGCTCAAGATAAAACCAAGAGCCACATACTGAGAAAACACCACAAATCCTTAAATAACAAACCTACGCCAAGAGCCATTATCCCACCTGTAATAAAATTAACCCTCTGGAGCAATTGATGTGCCTGATCTCGCATTAACCTTTGAGTGTGTGAAGGTGTCTCACACTGTATGCTCCTTGATCCCTGTGAATGGTAATTAGCCTTCCCATGTATATTGATGTGCCAATCACATATCATTCAAGGTCATTTCATTACTATGGGTTGATGTGTATGGAATGGGGAAAAATACCTCTCGACCTTTTAATCTTAAATTGTCATAATTTAGAAGGACAACCTTGTTGTTAGATGATTTTCTTGGTGGTTGAGCATCCTTAGGATGTGGAAGAACTCAACACTTTCAAATTGAATGACTTCCCTTCTAATTCTCACGATACTCCTTATTAAGTTATCGTGAGTCGAAGAGGAGACTCTTAGAATCAACTTGATTATTAAAGTCAAGTTCCCTATTACACTTAGTTTTTTTATATGCTTTTCATTGATAATCCTCAAACCCTCAAAATAATGTTAATGCCTCAGCTTAGTTGTTTGAAGCTCTACCCAATCCCCACTCGAAGGTGTTTTGTGTGTTTCCTTTGGGATCAAGAATGACCCCCCCAACACATGCTGCTCCTTATGTTGGAATACACCTTAGAAACTAGTATAAATATGAGTTTTTTTAGAGATGTGCCCAATTATTTAACTATCACAACAATGTTGAATCCCTAAACCAGTGTAGATCTATCTTAACAATGAATCTATTAAGCACTAAAAAAGATGAAAAAAAACAATTTAAATACAAATCTCTCAATACTCAAAAGATCTCGAGTTAAAATAAATTTATATTAATGTACTCATATATACTTATATAAAGTTAGTTAGCACTTTGATCTTGAAATATTATTTCTACATATAGAATTAGTTTTTTTTCCAAAGAAAAAATACTCAAATTTATATATACTATAAATTCGTTTACAATATGACAGTTTCCAGCTATGTGCCGAATTCCATTATCCGAGCATAAAACAGTAAGTGATCAATACATTGTGAGCCTGTGTAACAAGGCATAACAGCGATCCCACAGGTCCATCAAATGACCGATCAGAAGACAATTAAGACAATAATCCAGGTACGCCTGTAGCACCCTGCCTCAACCATCCGAGGCCAACTCAAATATCAGTAAAGGCCAGTCGGGTCATTTTGCAATCGGCCATCACTGGCAATCCATGAAGAAACCCAAAACAATTG
>JASDQU010028279.1:11807-25894 GCA_032191745.1 Picea mariana
TACAATTCGCACATGGTTAATTATGACACCCTTTCCTGAATCCAAGGGCCAGACCCGCCACTTGCTGACTTCAACCCATTTGTTGTTCAGTTCCTGACCTCACACACTTCAACACATGAACTATGACTCATCTAGGACTGACTCTAACTGGAAAATGACGGTGCTAACAGGATGGAGAGCCAGATGATAAAAGGCCAATGAGCCCATATTTGTAATATGTAATCACACTCGAATATTAATAAAAATACATCATTGTTGCAGAAAAACCAGAAAAAAAGAGATGGGGGGATACAACTCCACTAGAAGGGAAATGGGGGCTAAGATTCTAGGAAGAAGGGCTAATCCAAGGGGGCTTAAGCCCAAAGTAATATTATATTAATATTCCTAAAGTCTAAGTTATGGATATAATTATATCCTAAGTTTCTGAAAGTGGGGTGCGTACCCCAAGTGGAGACAAGGTAGTTCCCAACATGACAAGTGTCAATTTTGGAACATGCATACATATATATTGGGGAAATACTATATTTTCCCATAATTCTCTCATTATTCACTCACTCACTCTTTTCATATGTACACTCTGTCATCCATCAGCCATACCTATATTTGGGAAGCTTTGGAACTGTTTTTAATCAACAAACTTGGGTAATTGTAGTTGAAGAAGAAGGTTGTAAAGCTTGTGTGCTTTTGAAGAGGAAATTTGTCAGGCCTGTGAGCAGTCTCTCCAGGTGATAGAACTGCTAGGAATTGTTTCTCGGTGTGCCAAGATGCAACTACAGAGATCTGAGACTTCTTGTTTGACCTATTGTTGAAGCCCCAGAACGAAAGTGGGGAAGCCGAAAGATTGTTGAGAAGAGAAGGAGCACACTTCCTAGGGTGGGACACATGTGGGGAATGAGATGTTGTAGGCTGTTTACTAGAGTTGATACCTTAATATGAGCATTTTTGTTGTTGATACACCTTATACTGGCTTAGGATTCATTTTCCCTGGTGGAGTTTTAGCCCCAGCTTAGGGGTGACTTGCTACTGAGGGTTTATGAGCAGCAAAGCCTATGGCTATGGGGAAAGTATAAGATATGCATGTAGTTGATGACTTATTTACAAAAGATAAGTGTCTATTATGTGTTTTTTAAATTACTGTGTGCTTATTTATCTATTTTTTTGTTATGGGTATTCATTGTTTTAATTATGCTTATGTTTATATACTATCATAAATGCATTTGCATTCATATGCATATCATTTAAGTAATTGAATGGTATCAGAGAGTCAAAAATTTTGTGTGGCATGGCCCAACTTCGGGCT
Source organism: Picea mariana (assembly GCA_032191745.1). Lineage (NCBI taxonomy): Eukaryota > Viridiplantae > Streptophyta > Pinopsida > Pinales > Pinaceae > Picea > Picea mariana. Next base: position 13,108 of record JASDQU010028279.1, read on the forward strand.
AGGGATGCTACAGTTGGATAGAGAAGCAATGGGTATTACTTGTGTTATGTGGGGTAGTGGAAGAGAGTGTCGTGGATAGTCTAAGTGTTGTGAGAGGAATTGAATAGATTTGTAGTGAGAACATTGGCTTTTCATTAGAGTAATGGGTTGGATTGAGTGATTATAGAGCCCGGTAGGAGGTTCCTTCACCTTGATGGTATCATGGTCTAGCTTGGGGGTGCAATCCATATCTTATTCCTATGGCTTGGTGGAAAATCACTCTTCAACAACCTATTTGGTTGACATGGATTTATTTGTAGATGAGTATTCAATGTTGGATTCTTTGTTAATGCTTTTTTGTTTTTATAATGCATTAAGTTTAATGGATAATGAAATAATTATTAATATTCCTTGTTATTTCCATTGTTGTTTTATATTTGCATATAAATTTTGTATTATATTGTTGTTAAAGGTTAAAATTGGCCTCACAAATTGTTTATGAGGCAAATAAACTTTGTGGGTAGCATTTGATGGCCAAGGAAGGAATCCTACATACAATACAAAATTATAGTAGAGCAATTCTAATTTTTCTGGAGTACCCCATCACCTCAATAATATTAAATAGGTAGTTCGGTACGTGATAGAGTGGTATCTAAGCTTCTAGTTTCAATGCTAGAGATGTATTATGTATGAAATTTGAGTGTTCAAATGGAAACTACAATTGCATGCTAACTATTTAAAAAAAGGCCGCAATGAAGATTGGGGAAAATGTGTGATAGATTAATGGAATTGATTTCTTAAGGGATATTAATGTTGATGGGAATATGTTGTAGAGCTTATGGCTACAACATCGGGGTTGTATGTGTTGTATTTGAGGGTATAGCGAGAAATTTACAAGTTTCATGTCAAGTGTTTAACAAAAGGTCCCAATGAAAGATTGGGGAAAAATGTAGGTTGAAGGGACGAATTAAAGTTTGCAGGCTCAAGAAAGGTTTGTAGGAACAATTGGAAGTTTATTCTTAATAAAGAAATGAACATACATGCAATAGTTCCCATTATAATGTCTCTCGAGGATTATTCAAACTTGAAAGCGAAGTTGAAATGATCCTAATAGTCCTTTTCCAAAAACTTGGAATGTTACTAGTTGAAAAGTAGTTGATACTATCAAGATAAATCAAAATTTTGAAATTCATAAGAGTCCTGATGAAGTTTTAGTATGAATTGAAATTTTAACATTCAAAACTCCTCGATGGATTTTTCAATGCATAAAAAAATTTTGAAGTTCATAAGATCCTTGATATTTATCAAGGAAGAACTTTTGAAGAGCCCCAATAGTTTGGTTTTGGGCATGTTCAAAAATTTGAAGTTTGCAAGAGCCCCGATGGTTTAGAGTATGTTAAAAAGTTTGAAGTTTACAAGATCCTTGATGGCTTTTGAGATGTTCGAAAGTAATAAGTTTAGAAAGATTTTTAAAGATGATTCATTTGAGGAAAATATTTTAGAAGGTCCTAATGGAAGAACTTTTGAAAAGTCCCAAACGAGCACTTTTGCAGATAATGTTGCGAAAGTTCCCAATGGATTTTATCATATAACAAAAGTTTGAAGCTTGAAAAGGACCTGATATCTTTCAATGCATAAAAAAAGTTTGAAGCTTAAAAAGGTCTCAACAACTTTATATGCATAATGAAAGTTTGAAGCTTAAAAAGGTCTCAACAACTTTATATGCATAATGAAAGTTTGAAGCTTAAAAAGGTCCCAAGGGATTACAATACATATGATATTTAAGGGAGGAACTTATGAAGACTTCTAAAGCTTTTGGGCACATGAGAAAGTTCACAACTTAGGAATTGCTCAAAACACATGTACACATTGTTTTCAAGGTGAAGTTGTGAAGGTCCTCGATAGCTTCGTAGTAGATCAAAGGTCTAAATTTTTGAAATACCCCCCAAAAAAGTATACTCTTTCAAAAGAGAGATCTTATGAAATGTCTCATTGCCTTTTGGGAGAAATTGGAGGTTTGAAGTTAGAAATTTCCCCACAATCTTTTGAGAATATACAAAAGTAAACATTATCCTTAAAGACCTAAAAGTAACATATGAAAGGAATATTTAAATAAAACAATACTAATAATAACAATCTGCAACCCAAATCTTAATTTCACCATAGCAGAAACATATGAGCTCTGATGGAGTTGAAATGTTTGGTGAATGTTTATAGTGATGTCATCTAAAAAAGTGTCGGTTAGGGTAATATTATACATTCATCCCTGAAATCTCATAGAAGGGAAATTAGTAGTTTTTAAAGAACAAGATTCTACTCACTAACAACTCTATTTATGACAAATTTTGGTTAATAAGGAATAGGGGTAGGTATGAATAAACCCAATTGAGCATTTGACTAGATTCCAAAGAGTTTGGAGCAGAGTTAAATAAATAGGGTAAAATCCACTATTCTAAGACAATTTTTAGTAGTTTTTGAAATTGTAAATTGAGAAAAAGTGACCAGAGATGATGAATCTGAAATTTTTTCCAAGTTATCATTTGATATTATTGATAATTCGTACAAGTTTTTCATAGTGAAAATTTTGTTGATCTTATTGTTTGAAAGATAACAATTTTCATCAAATTTACTTTTAAAAAGAGTGCAAAGTTGACAATTTGATATTTATGCATAATACGACTGGAGAGGTAGATAATTGATCTAAAGTTGTCTAAATATTCCTAATAAAAAATACTACCAATGCTCTATACACAATTGTTTTTAGTCTTGCTTGATCTTCTTCTATAGGTGGAAGAAGTAGGTCTCCAAACTTGATTACACCAGTAACAAAAGTGCAAAAATTGAGTAAAATTGGTAAGTTTTGCGATTTGTAACGTTTTTCTCCAAACTCAGAATTGAGCATGAGTATAGTCATTAGAAAGGTGTTGTAGAGGACAATATAACAAAGAAAATATATTTTCAAAATGTTCTTTTGATTATTTCAGATAATAGAAGAATGGATCATTTGAGCTTAATTGGACAAAACAAGTATCCTTGTGCATAATATCTAAAGTGCCATGAACTTGGAGTAAGGGTTATGTGATGGAACTGGGTCTATAATAAGGCATAAATAAGCTTGAAAAGGATTGTATATCTTATATAATGAAACATATCTCATTCACTGTTCTTTCTTTTTCTTGGTTTGGAATGGGGAAGGGAAACAAATTGTTGAAGGTAATCATCCATGTTTGGTTGATTGTAGGACCTACTGGTGTATTCCAACAATGAATTGATGCATGTATTCCTGAGATGCATTGGCATGTTGATAAACCTTGTTCATAGCTATGAATCCTAGGAGTTCCAGCATTGTGATTTCCTGACCAGTAGCATCGAAGCGCTAGAAAGAGGTGGACAACTTGAGGGATTGCATGGCAGTGAAGGGGGTTATTTTCTTTGGGTGGTGCAGGTTGAAGGGGAAGAGAGATGGTAAATTTTGGATTGTTGTGTGTTTGAGAAACCTATGATATATTGATTGGACTGGTTTGAGAATTTGAGTGTCGGCCTGAAACTCATCCTTGTGGATTCATAGCCCTAGATCGGGGGTGACCTATTGTTGATATTTGGAACAACTGTGACTAAGGTTGGTGGAACGTCCGACGTCTACAACTAGTTGGTGTAATAACATTTAAAGATAAGTTATATGTCATGTGTTTATCTATGTGTATATTTATTTCTGCTGTGTATTAATTATTATATATGTGATGTGTTTATGATATGTCTTCTTGTTGGTTATTGTTGTGCATGGCATGTTCAACATCCTTTTACAGTTTAGTATGAATCTTGATGACTGCATGTGCTTATTTCATTCTTATTTATGAATTAACTGGTATTTGAATTCAAAATCAATCCAAGAAGTGAATTTTGGAAGTACCCAAACAATGGGTACATTTTATATCAATATCAAAGAAGCATCAAGAGAGAAATGTTTTGGTTTATTGATATGGGTCTATTACACGTGGTATCAGAGAAACAACAAGACAAAAACATTTTAATTTGCTAATTTGGGTGTGTTACAGACAGACAACCTTGAAAGACGGAAAGATGACAAGGAAAGATATTTTCAAGAGGTTGATGAAGGGATCATGTGAGTTTTCATGGAGCACCGGTTAATTAGGTAACATAAAATATATTGATTGTAACCATACATGTATGAAAATTGTTCGTTCCAATATTGCATGAGTACTGAAAATAATTGGGTAAGAATTCCTTTGGTAATGATTTAATATCTTAAGTTTATATGCTTATGTTAATTGATGATGTATGTAGTTGATACCCATGTGAGGTAAAGGTAGGAAGCCTTGGTTATGTAAATATTGTTAGAATATTTTGATGCATTCATGAGTTAGTATGTCATGATTGAGATGGTTAAGAGTGAATAACTCAAGTGAATGGTTTTTTACACTCGTGATATGAAAATGGATGCCCTGTGAAATAACCATGTGTGAGGCCATGTATTATTGGACTTGGGATAGACTATAGCATTGCACAACTATCCAATGGTCTATATGTTTGTGTTGGTATCTGAGACCGAGACCTTCTTTCCAACATAGAGAGCACCATTAGAGGAGGAAGGGCATCCTTAGGGAGTGTTTATTAGAGAAAGGGTATATTCTCGGTGTTGTGTTTGGGTTGAAGAGGAAGGTGTACATATGACTAAACAAGTGTTGGAGAGGTGGAAATGTGATGTGTTAAGGTGTTGTTTCAGCCCTCCAACTTGTCAAGGTAGATCACATCAATTGGCCTCATGGTATTCTTAAATAAATGCAAGGATTCATTAAGTGAATATGAAAGGGTAGATTGTGTAAATGTGAAAATTGTGACTATGCATCCATAAATATTGGAACATATGTTTGATTGTCTTGTGTGAATGTTTGTTGTGTTGGTAATGTATATATAGTGAATGATATTTCAATGCATATAATATGTTAACAACTGAAATGTTGGATTACTGAGAAGGGGGGTGAATTAGTAATAGATATTTTTAATCCTTTTTAACCACAATATATAAGTGTTGTTTTTATTTATTATCAATTTACCAATATCATTCAATCATGTGCAGAATAAATAAACCATGAACAATGTGAAATCACACACATACACAGTACACTAGTATGTTACGTGGAAACCCAATGCGGGAGAAAAGCATAGAATGCTTTTTCTTATATGTATTTAAGAATTGCATTCATTGGAAGCACCAACTTCGTTATTTTCTAGTTGCAACTGGAAGGAGGCTCCAACCCCCTAGTTTTCAGGCTACAACCTAAGGGAAGCTCCAACTGCCCAATTCTTTGGCTCCGACCAGAAGAAGGTTATAAACCCCTTGTTCTCCAGCTACAACTGGAAGGTGTCTCCAACCACCTTTCCTTGCCCCATCTTTCCGCCCCGAAGTTAAATGAAAAATAGATACTGAAACCACTGCCACAATGTCAGTGTGAGATATACCACTGTAAACCTATACCAATCTATGTCAACAACCTATAACCAACCTGTACCAATAGCCTGAGATCAACTTGTACATGTAACTTGTTTGTACCAATATAAAACAACAAGTACACGACCTATTTGTTCTGTATCTCACATATGTACGTGCCCTGTATATAATGCAACCTACGTATGTATGTGGTTTGTATATACTGCAGCCTCTATATGCCTTCTGAAACTAGGGTTTTCACCTTCCTGAATAACTTTGACCCTTTGTTGCCTCTATCACATCAACCTACAACCTGACATTGTGTCCAAATTGTATCTATACCTTATGCATCAATCCTCATGCATATCCTTTAACCAAATGCATCTATGTCTCTCTAGACATGTGCCATACATGTGTATACAATCATGAAAAAGTGTGCTAACCCTCACATGGACTAGAAATCAAAACCTTATTATTATTCAGCCTCAAACTATACCAACAACTTCATCAATACAACATAACCAAAAACCTTCAACCATGTATCACAAAAAACCTCAACCATATACCAAGAAATATAAGATATGCCTCACCACTCAAGCTAACAAGATGTTCCAAAGATAGATATCAAACATACCAACACTGTATTTCTATAGATATGGCTTATACGGTAAGTGTCATACAACCAATAGCCTCTCTAGGGAAAATCCTCAAACCCCCATGACCATATCTCATGTAGACAACAATATCCAACTACACATAAAAATAAGACATACCTTTTKAACATGTAGATAGATATGTTGTACCTGATCACTATATAACTTCCTGAGRGATTTATTTTAGACTCTAGAGACCTGGCATCTTCATCTCCTCAAGCTATCATGGATTTTCCCAACTGTACGCGACCGAGCATGTGTATGTACGCACTTTTTTCTCTTTCAGCCTGTGTATATRCGTGTTTTGTTCCAATGTAACCTGCATACACCTCAAAACCTAGGGTTTTTTCAATAGTTATGMAGTTCCAAAACTTTCACAATCAACCCTCTTTTTCTACATCAGACTTGCGTAACTTCAGATGTATCAATGAGTTMATGCAATAAACCTTTCACAAATAATAGATATTCAATGTGACCATAAGGTGAAAATAGGAGACCCTTGGTCTCTTATTTATACTTTCCAAGTAGCTTCCTCTAGGGGTTACCTTCTAACCAAAACAACCCAACTTCCTTCTTTTAGGGATAACCCACTTCTAACCACTTTTCCACTTACAACCACTTTATCCACAAATAGTAAGTTCTCCACATCTAGTTTCAACTAATTTATTTTTAATTATTTTCTTAATGAAACCACTTAACCCAAGATTAACTCCTAGTTTCACCCACTTGACTAGTCAACTTCTTCTAAGAGTTTCTAGAATAATTTGACTTCTTTGACCTTCTAGGGGCTTCTAATAAACTCATGAGGGTTCTCCAACTTCACAAGGCCATAACTCTCTAACCATGAGGAGTTATGTGATGTTCCACATATCACTGGAAATGGCATGACATGTACTTTCCATCTAGAATAGTATTACATGTAGATACACTGATATTCATAACTTTATACCTCAAACAATCATGATTCCCTTAACCATACTGTTGGGGCTACCAAAATTTTCTATTGGACTTTCTTCAAGGGTTGACATCAATGACAACCAACCCATTTAATCAACAATCTCCCCCTTTGGCATTGACGGAAACACTCCGATGCAATATTGAACTCGTGTCGCTCATGATCCTCTTCTGACCATCTCTTCCCCTGGAATCATGCCTATGTGGTCTCTCCAAACATCTAACTCTCTCTCCATGCATCTGAAGAATCTCTCCCCTTTGACATCAATGGAAAAGGTAACTTTCCGTCAGGGATGCTCCCCCTGACTAAACTGTCCCTGGGGCTTCTCCCCCTGACTGATCTCTCCCTGAGACTGCACTCAACTAAACTCTCCCAAACTGACTTGTCCTCTTGATGGTGATTCCTTATGTAAATCTAAGACATATAATATAAGCATTCAAAAGAATTCATTTTGGAGTAGAAATTACTTTGTGTCTCCGTTGAAGATATTCAAAAGCTTCCCTTGGAAGCGGTTTTGTAAAGATATATACAACCTATTATTTTATTCCGACATATTCAACTCTGATATTATTCTATACAACATATTCATGTAGAAAGTAAAACTTGATCGGAATGTGCTTCATCTTGGACTGCATCATTGTATTCTTTGAGATACTGATGGCGCTTGTGTTGTCACAAAATATCGGAATGGGATCATCATACTCAACCTGTATATCCATCAAATTTTATTTCATCCATAGGACCTGTGTACAACATGTTGTTGTTGCTATATATCTTGTTTTGGTTGTAGACAATAATATTGATGACTATTTCTTGCTTAGACAAGATACTAAACACTCACCCAAGTAGAATGTTGCTCCACTTGTACTTCTTCAGTCATCGATGCATCTTGCCCAATCTGCATCTGTGTAAGCAATAAGTGATATATCCTTTCCTTTTGGATACCATAATATAAAATCTTGTGTACCCTTGATATACCTAAATATCCTCTTTACATGTGATTCCTTTGGTGTTGTCTGAAATCTTTCTACTTGTCAAAATGCCTACATCACATCTTGTCTGGAATTTGTCACATAAAGTAAACTGCCAATCATTGACATGTATTTYCTCTGATCTGTATCCTTTGAATCATCATCTTTACTTATCGTGCAACCGGTTTTCATAGGAATACTGACTAGTTTGTAATCTTCCATTCTGAACCTCTTTAGCATTTATCTAATATACTAGGTTTGAGAGATAAAAATTCCTTGGTTGCTTTKGCATATCTAAAGACCCAAGAATAAAGATGATTCTCCAAGTAAGGACATCTCAAACTCATTTTGCATATCCTTTGMAAATTTATGGCTCATCATGTCATCATCACTACCAAAGATAATATCGTCAACATAAACTTCAATTAACAAAATACTATCTTGATTTACTTTGATCTAGAGGTTGTTGTCTACATTTCCCTTTCTGAATCCTTGTTGTTCAAAGTATCTATCTAGTCTGGAGTACCATGTTTTKGGGGCCTSTTTGAGACCATACAAGGCCTTCTTCAATCTACAAACATAATTTTCATTCTCTGACAACTRAAATCCTTATGGTTGCTCAATGTAGACCTCTTCTTCTAGTTCTCCATTCAGGAAGGATGATTTCACATCCATATAATATACTTTAATATTCTTGGAGCATGCATAAGCTAGAATCAATATGATTTATTCCATTCTAGAAACTGGGGAAAACGTCTCTTCAAAATCGATACCTTCAACATGAGCATATCCTTTACATACCAATCTTTCTTTGTTTCTGGTAACCTGTCCATCTTCGTTCAATTTGTTTCTGAAGACCCACTTTGTACCAATCACATTCTTGTTCCTAATCCTTTTAACTAGTTCCCAAGTGTCATTCTTTTCTATCTGATCTAATTCTTCATCCATTACTTTAATCCAAAATTCATCCCTCTTGGCTTCTTCAAAGCTACTCATCTCAATTGTAGATAATAATGATAGGTGTTGTTGTTCTGGTGAGCGAACTGTTCTTCTGGTTTCAACTCATGTATCATTTTCCCAATAATCTGACCTATTGGATTATTCTTTTGTACTCGTTTGCTAGGTTTCTTTGGAGGTGTCTAATGATCTTATTGTTCTTCTTTTGATTTTCCTTCTTCATCTTCCTCTTCTTCTTCTTATTTGTTCATTTCTTCTTCGAAAACCTGTTCCAACGGGTCTTTATTTTGCATCCATCTATCTCATCAAAGGTCACATTGATACTTTCCACTAATTTGTTGAGTCTTAGATTGAAACACTTGCATTTTTTCTTGAAATTGAGTGATCAACCAGTACACCTTTGTCAAATCGAGAATCAAACTTTCCCATTATGTCGTATTCTCTTTTGATGTAGCATTTGCTTCCAAAAAATCTGAAATGTTTCACATTGGCTAGTCTTCCTTTCCATAGATCATAAGGAGTTTTATCATTTTTGTTTCTGAGCATTACTTTGTTTTGAATGTGAACTAATGTATGCATTGTCTGTGCCCAAAATACATATGTTAACTTGGAATCCATCAACATAGTTCTAGACATTTCCTGTATTGTCTTTTTCTTTCTTTCAACAACTCCATTTTGTTGAGGTATCCTAGTTGTCGAAAATTGTCTCTTTATACCATGCTCGTTGCAGAAGTCCATAAACTCTTGTGATGTAAAATCCCCACCATTGTCAGATCTTAAACACTTGATCTTTGAATATATTTCATTTTCAACCATCTCCTTGTATATATTGAAGTTTTCAAATGCTTCTGACTTCTTCCTAAGAAAACACACTATAGTCATTATTGTATAATCATCAACCAATACCATAAAAAAATTCTCACCTTTCTCACCTTTTGTTCTTTTTGGTCCAACTAGATCAGTATGCACAAGTTCAGGTGGATTTGTTGGGGAGTGTTCTTTTGTTTTGAACTTGGTCTTGGTTTGCTTTCATTGTAGACAATGCTTGCATAAGATATTTGTTGGTTTTGAAATCTGGTGCATATCTCTCATTGCTTCCTTTTGTTATAGCAAGATTTTCCTCACCCTATGAAAACTTGCACAGAGGGCCTTTTTCCATTTCCCTATGCAGACTTGAAGTCCCCTTTTACAATTCCCAGAGATAAAAATAGTATTTTTCCATGTATACGCGCCCTAACAGCTATACATCATGCGTATACGTAGGTTGCACCATTACAACCCACGTACATCGGGTTTTGTACTCAAAATTAAAAAAATAGTGTTTGGTTTCCATGTCATGTCACAAGATCTATGATCCTTGACCTTCCATCTTCTGGAAACATTCTGACTCGGGCCTTCAATTCCACTTGAAGGCTATAAATGGGCCATATCCAAGGTGTGGAAAAGAGGAGAAGAATTCAACTTTGAGAGCAAAGTTACTCTGGAGAAATTACTCACTTCATATTGAGTCTGCATCCCTTTGTCCTTTTAAGTCTAAACACATTGTTCATCACTTGTATCATTCCACCTCAATACTCAAGGATTCAAACATGTTGTAGATTCCATTTTTTGTGTCACTAATCCTTCTTGAATAATCATTTTGTGCATATCTTTCATGGTTGTTTTTGTTCCTGTTATTTGCTCTACAATTTACAACCTTTTGTCCAAAATTATTACATGAATAACATAAACCAAGAAAGATAGTTTGATACCTGGGAGTTGTGGATATTCGAGGATACGTTACTCTTTTGAACCCTTCTTCTTCTTGAGGCCTTCTTGTTTATGACTATCATTGATTATGAAATATGAATCTTCTTGGTGGAGGAGTGTCTTGGTGATCTTCCTTGTGGAGATTCTTGTCTTATTCTCTTTCATTAGATCCTCTAACTGTCTCTGCATAACTCTTTTGATTTTTTTCCTGATCTGTCATTTTGGAGCTTGAACCTGTTTCTGTCTGGGTGTATCCTAGTCCAGACTTATCATTGTGTGGCCTTTGATTGTTGATAATCTCGTCCAAAACTTTACAGTTGTTCTGCATGTTTTTATTTTGAAGGTCTTTTCTTAGTGTGACAATCTATGTCTCCAAATTTCCAATGATATTGTCTCTTTCTTCGAACTTCCCTCTTAGTGCTTCCCCGATCCTTTTATCTTATTATATTTGAACCTTCAACTTTGTGATCATCTGCTCTAGTTCTTCATAGTTTGAATTTTGAGTGTTTTCTTTCTTCTTTAGTTCTACCTAGAGCTTCTTGTTTTTCTTCTTTTCCCTTTTTATAACTTCAATGACACTCATCAATTCTTCCATGAGATTAACCTCTGCCTCTTCATATTCCTTTTCAGATTCTTCTTCATTAGATTTTTCTACTATCATAAATAGTACTCTTTCTGTATTATTGTCTCCGACTTCATCTTCATCTGACGAGGATCTATCTTCCTTGGTGCAAAGACTTTTATTGAAGAATTTCTTTTTGTATCCTTTTCCTTTATGTAGTTGTTTGTTTTTAACTTCATCTTCTTCATTTCTTTTCTTTTTCTCATGGGGACATTTGTTAGCAAAATGACCAATACCATCACAATTAAAAAAAAAAAATGGAATCTTACCTTTGTACTTATTGATTCCTGGTTTTAGCCTTTTGACAAAGTTGGTTGTTTCTTCATTGTCTTCTAAATCATCGCTACTACTGGATTTTGAATTTCGCTCTTGATTGTGAATTGACTTGGATTGTTGCTTGTTACCTTTCTTTGTTTTCTTAGATGCTTTGAATGATGCTTCCTTTGTAACCAGATTGTCTTGTTCTGTCCTCATCTCATATGTTGTGAGTATCCCATCTAGCTCATCCATAGTCATTGTATATAGATCCACTCTTTCTTTTTAAGGCTAATATATTTGAATCAAATCTCATTGGTAGAGATCTTAATGCCTTTTTAACAACGACCAATTCCATTATCTCGTCTCCCAAGCATTTGATGTCATTTACTACCTCATTGATGTGTAGAAAGTAGGCTACTATGTTTTCATCTTCATTGATCTTCAATTGTTCGAACTTTGCTCTGAAGATTTGAAGTTTGGCTTCCTTAGCCTTTTCATCTCCTTCATAGATAGTCTTTAGTTTGACCCACATCTCTTTGGCGGATTCACAATGCATAATTTTTGTAAATATTGATTCATCTACACCATTCTAAATAGCGTTCTGGGATATTGAATTATTTTCTACGAGTTTATTTCCATCCTTATTTGTTGGCGGAGTAGTTGATTCTTTTTATCCATCCACCATTGATTTTCAAACATCAAATCCTTGTGCTTGTATGTATGTATGTATTGTCTTGCTCTAGAGTGCATACTTCTCACCATTCAATTGTGGTACCCCAACTCTAGCATGATCCATGATCTCCTTCCATTGTTTAAACTATTTCTTGAAGGACCTTCTTTGATATCAATTGTTGGATTACTGAGAGAGGGGGTGAATCAGTAATAGATATTTTTAATCCTTTTTAACCACAGTATATAAGTTTTGTTTGTATTCATGATCAATTTACCAATATCATTCAATCATGTGAAGAATAAATAAACCATGAACAATGATAAATCACACACATACACAGTACGCTAGTATTTTATGTGGAATCTCAATGCGGGAGAAAACTACATAATTTTTTTTCTTATATGTCTTTAAGAATTACATTCATTGGAAGCACCAACTTCATTATTTTCTAGCTGCAGCTGGAAGGAGGCTCCAACCCCCTAGTTTTTAGGCTACAACCTGAGGGAAGCTCCAACTCCCCA
>JASDQU010028280.1:0-22312 GCA_032191745.1 Picea mariana
TTTCCTATTGTTAGTATGACTTCTGAATCTCTTCAGTTATGTTCTGTACTTCTTCATACATTTGAATATACTATTCTTTTCTCTCTGCATTTCTCTGTCCTTCACAATTTATCAGGTAAGAACATAGAGAAAATTTGTTTTCCCAAACAGCAAATAAATTTGCATCGACGGAGGCGCCGTCTCAACTAAGGATCAGCAATCATGGCAGCGATATTAGGAAATTTACAATCTAGTAAGTAATTTAAATAAAGATCCAACGACCAATCGCAAATCAAATTCTCGAAACTAAAAATTTTAGATAAATAGACGACCCAACAAATAAAAATTTAGGAGTGAACGCAAGTTGTACAGAGACTCTACGATTTATTTACAAATCCAGAATGCAATTAAAAGTATATCGTGCACATAAAATTCAAGAGATTTCCAGAATTGCAATGGCTTGGCTGCAACCATACGATTTTCACATTAAGGGCTTCTACTTAAATTGAAAACGATCGTAAGAATTTCTCCCTCCGTTAACTAATTTATTGACCACCACCAAGTAATTCCATGTTCAGGGTTGGCGAAAATTGTTACAGTGAAGAGTCCAATTATATTGAATTAAAATTTACTCCAGTGCAATCAATAAAAACAAATTCAGAATTCTAACAGATCACAAACCAACCAAAATTTCTACATTTCAAACATTCAACTTGCCAAGAACAAAAAGTGTAACTACCAAGCTGCAACTTATTAGCTGCATCCATGACGAATTTCTACTACAGATCTGCGTAATTATTTGGCAACGATTGATTAAATTCTAAATACAGGAGCTGCGATTAAATTGACAGCGGTTAAATAATCTTAATACTGGGTTGTAAATTATAAATAACAGCAAATGCAAAAATCAATATCTATATTACACCAAATCTCTTCCACGAGCTTGTAATTCTCTTTCAGAATTTACTGAACTTTTACAATTATTTTAACAATTCATGTACACCAAATCTACTCTTATTACAAATAATATATCAGAAATAAATCGGAACGACTTGATTGTGTTATTCAGCAACTAGCGTTCCTTTTCTTCTCCCACTTTTCAATAGTTGAGACTTCACCCATACCTCCTAGCTAATGACAAGGGTACTCTTCTTCCCCTTAGCCTCGGAGCCACAAAGAGGCCAAGTAAAAAAATCAGAAATACTATAGCTTCAAGCTTTCCTTGTAAGGGAGAGCTACCACTCTATCCTCAAACTTGGTTTCCCAACTCTCAAAATTAAAACACATTTCAAAAATGATTTTGGCAGCATTTACCAATAACCCGTGTGCTCCATTTCCATCTAGACCATTTGTTTTATAAACATTACAATTAATTAACTTTTTAATTAAATAAATTAGGATTATTCAAGTAATTAAATATTTTATTTTAATTAAAAGTCAATTTCTCTCATATTCCCCAATGTGTAGCTAGACTATAAACACCATCCTATGTGTACACCTATTCTCTCATACTTTATTTTTTCTTAATTTAAAATTTCCTTTTATTAATTTCATGCACACATGTGCATTATCTCATTTAGATTTTCTCATTATTCAAATTCTTAAATTGATTTATATTTTTTTTCTTTTAAATAAATTTAGTTTATTCCCCTCACTAAATGATTTAGATGGATGTCGGTGGCCTCCCACCTATTCCAACTGGCTCATTTTGGCAGTTTTTTACTTTGACAATTTTTTCCTAGTTTTCGGGTCCCTCACTTTCGGGACTGTTTTGAGGACATAAACAACGTTTTTAGAGATCAACATAGTTATAATAAAGATGGAGTTAGATTCTTATGGAAACATGTGTAGTCCTCGGGTAGACCTTTCCAACGGGATATTGTATGCCTAAAACAGAGATCGTATGCAAAAGTTACGACCCTTGGAAGTTGATGTACTAGCTTACCCCAACGGGGCCCACATGAATTTTGGCGCTTCATCTCCTAGGGTTAGTTTTTTGGATGTCTAGGGTTTTGGAATTCCTTTTTGTTGTAAAAAAGTCTTGGAGAGCCTCATTTTAACAATCTTCTTGCGAATGAGCACAACCGTCACATCTCTTCTCAGAGACAAGTCACCACCATTCCAGTGAGTTTGTTTTCCATTGTATTTTACATTTTCAACTTATTTCTTTATTGAATAGAAACCAATTTTACTGTATCTCTGTTATTTTGTGTTAAACATATTTTAATAATTTGTATTCATTTCATTCTGCTCATAAAATCCGGATCACTAAACTTAGACTTAGGCTCAGTCTTTGAAGTAGGCTTTCACTTTCATTGGGATTTATAATTAATAAATTCATTCTTTAATTAATTATTTAAATCTGGAAAGGTCTAATGATTTCAAGTTTTTCTAGGCCACCTAGATTTATTGACTCAATTTTTTAATTATGTGGCGTGCCCTTCAAGATTCACCTCTGTTCTCCAGGGTGCCAGTCGCCTTTGACTGGTTTTGGTAGTTTGTCCAACCCTTGGAGTCAACACTTCACTTGGTTGACCTCGTGAGAGTCTACGGGCTTCTAAGGAATAAGGACTCTACCTTATTGTGCGCCCCTTAAAAATATTCATGAGTGTCTATCTCAATCCTCCCTCATGACATCGTGGACCTCTCGAACTAGGTAATATTTAACCTACAATTCAAGCCATGATGGGAGTGCTAGTAGGCTGTGACAGGGACGTTGTCACACCTCTCCCTCAATATCTGGTTTATGTGCATGGCCCCTTTACTCCTTATGTGAGTCATATTAGCAAGCATCGTCAGCCTACATCCATTGACAAAACATTATCACTAATCCATATACATAATCATACTAAATCAATCATATGACACATGCGTAAAATGAAATACTCAAACAAAACACAATCCTCTCCCTAACTCAATCTGGAGTCAAGGAGGTCCATTGATTCCATAGGCATCCACAATCTGTCAAGTGTCCTGCACACTCAAGGAAAACTCATGAATAGAACCTGTCAATACATATATATCAAATAACAATAATTCGCAACCCATCAACCTTATCATGTAAAGTCCATAATCGAAACAAATAAATATGTACTATAACTGGATCACTTGCACGTAAGTTTCCTCAAAGAATAAGTCGATAACATGTGATCAGTAGAGCGAGATGTTACAAAAATGGTGGAAACACCAATGTCTCATCTACATTTCCAACATCCTCAGCTCATAATCAGTTTGATACAGTCTTTCCGGAGTCTACAGACCCTTTTTCCATAACTATCTATACCACTACCCCATTTCCATCCACTTCCTCTTAGTTTCTGCAGGTCCAAGTCCCCTTGGACACAACCCTATAAACAACCTCTTATTTACAGCCAGAGACATGACCTGAGACACAGGTCCCGATGGATGAGGGGACCCTCTGAAATACCAGGATCAACCAAAGAAAGAGCTAATGGATGCCTAGGATGACACGCAGTCGGCACATAGAACGACCTTTGTCAAAGAGAAAGTTGTGCCAATGTTGCAAGACCCACAATAGTCTAGGTCCATCCGAGAGCTCTGTTTGGAATAGACAGTGGTTCTTTCCATGCTTCCACCAAAATTATAGGACCGAGTCATGCGCAGCTTCAGAGCTAACTCACCTACCCCAGAGGGTGCTGGTATCCCCAGTTTTTCCAAGTGCTCTTTTGAAAGTGGTCAGTAGTTTACTTCTCGGCCACCTTTGGATCCCTCTACCACTAGTGGGGAGCCATCCACAATGGCTATCCCTCAAATCTTGCTGCTAATCTATGATTCCACTGACCATATTGAGTAGAGAATCACCACATTTGAGTGCAATAATCAAGAGCTCACACAATTATTAGATCAGTTGCAAGAGTCTATAATTACAACCACCATAGTCGTGGCACTTGAGCAGAATTTGTGGGTGCAAGTCGAGTCTATTTTCAGTGATTTTTCCAAAAAATTCATCCAAGTATGGCCTAATTTTCATTAGATGGAACCTAATCCCCCAAAGGACATTGGTCCAATTTCTCTAGTTGACAGGGTTGTCCTTGTAGTAGATGCATGGATACAACTAGCAAGAAAACTAAATATCTCTAGCACCAATTGGATTCCATACGTCTTAAGGAAAATAAGAAACCTGAATAGATCCTTCAAAATATTGCACATGTAGTAGAGGAAGGCTCCAATGCCAATTCATCGCTTCATACCAAGACCCTGGAGTGTCATCTACTCTTTGATATGGTCATAGAATGGGTTGTCTTGTTGGGCCAACATAGTAAGCATGTCGAAGAGTTGCACACTAGGCTTAAGAAAATGCATGCAAAATCTCGGGACATTGTTGACCCTATAGAGAAATCGATTAAATTTTTTGAGATCTAAATTGAAGATGATTGGCTAGATGACATGGATGAGGTTAATAGAGTTGCGAAGACCACACTCTGGAAGTTCAGGCCTACCATCCATGATGAGTACATTACATTGTAGGAGTTGGACTCACTTGCTGACACATAATGGAGTGCTTTGTTGGCTACCAAACCCGAGGTTCTTGATGTCAACGCCGCATGGGAATTTTTTGCGGGTGCCTCGATTTTGGCAAGGAAATGGCAGGATAGGGTAGCACACAATGATAGTTTTTGTGAGCAAACCCTTGCCATTGTACTAGAGTTGGGCCCTTCGTTTGAAGGTGACCATAGAAAACCAATAGAAGGTTGACTCGAGACGAGTCAAAGATTATAGTCGAGGCCTGTTGGGAACTTCATTTTGAAGACCACTAAGTTTTGTAGAAGTATAAAAAAAAATTGGAACAATATAGCACAACAATAGTGGATCCAAATGGAGGAAATATATGCGCTAACATTCTATCAAGGAAAATAGTCATTAGTCGGCTGGAAAAAGAAGTTGAAACCTTCAATCACATGCCATAAGGAAATAGAATCAATAAAGCACAATGGAAGAATCAAGAAGGAAATAAATTTTCACGGAAAAGCTATGAAGCATGGAGGTATGTAACAGGTTGGGGGTTGGTTGGTTGGTTTTGGTTTTTGTTTTCTTTTAGAAATATTGAGTCATTCTCATGTTCAGTCATTGAGTTTCTGCTACCTATTTACTGTGATAAGCCACTATAAAGGAGAGTTGGGCATGAACTGCAACTGCGCAGAAGTTTGAGAGTCAAGATCGGATATCTTATTACCGACTCACTTGTATAAGTATTGATATGAAGGGAATAACTACATGTATGATAAGTTTTTGATAAGATAATTTACGTTGGATTATTCGAGTACCCAAAATTTGTCATTATGTTGATGCTTTCTTTCCTGTGAAAATTTTCCTATTCTATGTACTTGCTAGTTGTGTTACTATTTAAACAAGATTCTTTGGTGTATGTGTTTACCTTAATGTTGCACAACATGGACTGTTCATTGCTTTTACTAGTTTAATACTTCTAATGTTATGATATATTTACATTTAAGTATGAGACTATATTGTATTGTACTAGACTTGATGGTATGCCCTCCTTAACTCGCGTTATCACACAAGTTTCGGTAGCGCTTCGAGTGAAACCTCCTTGCCTTGTAGAAGGTTGATTATTTAAACGCTACTAGACTACAATGGATTCTTTTTTGGTAACCTCTGAGAACTCTGTTCTCCAATTTTGTGCCAACTTTAACTATTATGCATTCATCAAAAATCAAGAATGTTAGAAAATATTTCACTCATTACTTTATGTGTCCTTTCCAATGATCTAGAAGACCATTGTGATAATGTTTTAAGGTATTGCAAGGATTGTTGCAATGTTTGTATGTGATTCATATTCCTTCCATGCATTTCATGCATCTTCAACTTTCATGTTTCATTCCCCAAGAACATGGGAATTTATCTTCACCCAACTAATTATCTTCCCTTACCAATAGGAATTTTATACAATTAATTGCACTATTATTTTCCTTCATGGAACACAACCATGACTACTTGCATGTATTCTCTCAAAAAAAAATTCAGGGTATACTATTTAAATGTATTATCCAATGGGAGTATATTTGTGTGAGGATCCAATCCCCATGGTCACATTTTTGTGGTCACATTTTCAATAGAGTTTTGTATATAAGTATTCAGTGTTTTTGTCTAAAAAATATCATTTATGGTGACTTGAATAAGTATAAATGCACTCCACATATGTCTATAATAGATGAATACTCTACATACACAAATACAACATCTGGAAAAGAGTTTCTCCAACATTCTAAGGAGGTATATTGAAAAAATTTAAAAGATAAGATTTTCCATAGCCCATTTTACTCAATTTTGATTGATGAAATCATTGATCAAACTATGGAGAAACATTTGATTATTTATATTAAATATTTGAAAAATGAAGGAAGAGGTCAATGTGTAACAAAATTCATATGATTTTTTCAAATAAAAGATGGGACAACTTATTTTATGTATGATGTTGTGAGAACTCTTTTAGCAGTGATGGATCTATCTTTGATTAAGTTAGTTGAATTTCGCTTTGATGGGGCATCTTCTATGAGGGACATTCATGAAGGTTTATATACTAATATTCATTGAGATTATACTCATTTATTAGATATCCATTTCATATCTTATAGAGAATAAGTAGTAGCAAATGATGGTTCCTCTCATTTTCTAGAGTTGCAATATATTGAAAAAATTGCAAACAAAGTATACATATGGCTTGGGAAATCTGTTAAAATACATGGAGAATTGAAAGCGATGATGGAATTATTTGAAAACACTAAGTTACAAATGTTACAAATTCATCATATTAGGTGGCTCTCTGGAGGTGAGTTCATGGAAAGACTTGTTAAAATCATACATTCTTTGTTAAAATATTGGGAGTTAGGGGGAAAAAATGTATGAGGTGGCAACATTATTTCAAGTACAATTCAACATCCATTTTCTTACATATGTTTTCATTGAATTAAATAGGTTGAATTAGGAGTTCCAAGAGGAGCATATTGACATTATGTCTATTATCACTACTTTAGATGTTACTATTAGCATGCTTCATAAATGGTTTTTAGGAGGAATATTTGGGGAAGGTGCAGTGCAGATATCTTTTTTTTAATCAAAGCATAATGAGGTAATATTGACTTTGTAGATAGAATAGGTATGACACATTTACATCCATTGAAATTTTAAAGTTTGTCAGGGATACAAATATCAAGGACATTAGATGATTGCATTTTTTTGGGAAAATCATTTGTTATGAAAGTGATTGAATCTCTACATAGGAGGTTCACAAATTTACCTATATTTAATACTACTAAGTTTTTCATTCCTCGTCGTTATTATGAAGAAATAGATTATAGATATTCTCAATCAAAAAAATGGTTGGAATGTTTATGTGAAAAAATTAATGTTGGAGGCTCACCTATTCTAGATGCTGCTAAATGTTTGGGTGAAATGAATAAATTTATTTGTAACATTTATAATTCATACTCCAAAAATCATATGTTCACAACATGGGATCTAATTGGAAATGAACTTGAATGGTTTGAAGGATTTTCATGTTTGATGTGATTATGGCAAGCTATTCATGTTATTACAACAAGTACAACAATTTGTAAAAGAGGATTCTCAAAATTAAATAGGATAAAAATGATGATAGATCAAGTGTTTCATTGGAGACATTGGATATGTTAATGTTTCTCTCTTTCAATGCATATCATGCTCTAATTGAGGTAGATTGTAATGTTATTTATGATGTATGGAAGCAAATGAAAACTAGGAAGCCTCTTCCACTCATGTTTTCCATGATTTATGTTGTAATAATTTTGAAGAATATCAAATGAATGAAAGATAATATGTTTACTTATTATTTATTTATTAAAATGTGTTCATTTATGTAAAATAACAAAAATTTTGTGTGTATTATGAATTTGAAAGAAAAAAATGATTTTTTATGAAGTTTTATTTATATTTTACAACTTTTTATGTAACCATTATTTAGTTATTAAGATTGTAAAGATTTGGAAGGCTAATGTTTTATTTTTTCATTTTTTTTTAATTAAATGATTTACTTAATGTATACTTGTCAATTGAAGTACAATTATTTTTGTAACTTTTCATCTTTAAAGGGTTAGATGATTATATACCCTTCCAACTGAAATTAAGACCAACCCTTCAAATTTGATCATTAATCTCAATTATATATTTAATATGGATATCTTCCTCCATATGCCTTTTTCCTCCTGCAAAGTGAAAACCCGATGGACAGATTTGGCCTCTGAAATGTTGAAAGTGCATGAGTCCACCGAGGTAAAGCACGGTCCGCCAAAATCAACTTATATATTTAATAATTGATGAGATTATATAAATCTGTTGCAAATTTCTCACTTAACATGATCTTATAAAAGATAAACATCATAAATATACGCTTTTAAATTATAGTATTCTTATTGTCGACAACGATTGAGAAGAGATTTAAGATATTATATTATATATACCAAGAGCCTCTTCAATTTGATCTTTGATCTCCTCACAATCAATTTCTTTCATCCTAAGAAAATTCATCATTTAGTAAAATATTGTTTTTATAGTTGCTCACATATTTGAGTAAATATTATATAAGATAAACATCTCTTAATTAATCTTTTCATTTAGAATTTGTATCAAAATTATTTTAATCAATCGAATCATATAAGAGATAAACATGAGGCTATCTACTTTTCATAATAAGTTAGTTGTCACATAAAATAAAAATAGAAATTCAATCTTGGAAAAAAATAGAAGTATTTTCATAATTTTGAAATTTGTAAAAAAGATAAAATATAAAAAATTAATAAATATTTATATATAATTTTTTTAATGAAAAAATTATGTAATTATTTATAAATAAAACATTTTAAAAGTGATTTTTAAATTTTATTAAAATATTAAATATATGTTTATGAATACGTAATAATATGCAAATAGATTCACAGTCTTTATACGTGATTTATCTATCTCACTAAAAATGATTTACAAAAAACAATGCATTGAATGACCAATTGTCTCTCAAAAGGTGTCGGGTGGGAGTGACAAGCCTTAATGAAAAGCCTTATATATTAGGTACATGTACCTAGTCATAGTCGTTTTCTCAATGGGAGAAGGACTTGCTTCTATGAGGAGGATGTTGGGTAGTGACAACACATACCCTTGCAATTACAATTCAAAGAACTCTCAAGCATTTGGCTTTCCATTACCTTGAAAACACTTGAGATATTTCTCGTTTAAATGTAGAAGCCCGTGAGGAGATTCTTGAGACTTGTAAAATTCTCATTTCTCCATTTGGATGAGCAATAAAGAGATATCATTGCCCCCCTATTCATATATTCTATGTGAGGTGTTATTCTCCTTGTTTCTCTATTCTTTAAGTATAGTTTTGCAGGCCCGATCCCAACAAGCGGTATCAGAGAAAGGTTAGGGGGCATGCGGTTGCAAATACAAAGGAAGTGATGAAGTCCTTCCAAGAGGTGAACTCTCTGATTTTCTATGGGAGCGTGCATCAAGACTTCCAGCGACGACTTGCATCCAAAGGCATTGAGGTGTTGGAGTTCGATCCTCTCACCCTGATGGTTGTGATGGAGTGAACTTTTGCATGTAGGACAAGGGGTTTTTTATTGGAGTTGTGGGAGAGTGGAGGGGTTCTGTCGGTGCCTTCTAATGGTGTGATTCACAAAGTGATTTTGTTCATGGATTTGAAGTTGATCGGAGGGGAGAAAACCTCATCTCAAGTTAGGGAGTTAGGGATGGTGAAGATTATGGAAGTGATGAATTTTTTGGAGGATGTCTTCTTTGAGCAGGTCGGTGGAGATATGCTTATCACTGGCTACTCCAGTGAAGGTGTGAAGGGTCAAACCATTTTATTGTAAATTTGACTTCAAAATCTTGTGAAGGCCGCAAAATATCTTCTCCCACCTTGGATTCCATCATGTGGGAGATCACGAGTAGGCATCAACCAAAATATCCAATCTGATTAACACTAACAAATAGGAAACATAATAACTAGAGGAGGTATTGCGAAAGTTGCAACTGGAAACTGAGAAATTTTCCAGAAGTTTAGAGAAGGAGAAGAAAGACAGGGTATGCTGGCAAGAAGTGGCATAGGTGCAAGTGGTGATCCAAATAACAATAATTCTTGAACTATTCTGGATGATATTGCAAGGAGAGAAATGGCTCTAGCTCCTCACCTACAGATGAGGCACGATCACAACAAGTGGCCCACAGATGGGGGTGTGCTATAATATCAGAAAATTTCTTAAGGGTTCCAGTTTGTGTGAGAAGGAAGGCGTGGTGGGTGAAAACCAACTGAGCAAAGAAAAATCAAAAGGAAGGTACACTGGGATAAAACCAACTGAGCATGATCTCGTGGAGGTGGAAGGTGTGTTGGGTGAGTAGAGTTGCACTGGGTTGGAAATGTGTAGGGGTATGTCTATAACCTACTCTCCCATGGAAAGGTCTTTCTCAACTTCTTGATGTTATCAATGAAATTGGTGATGGTCATGTTGTCATATGACACAAACAACACAACACATGACAGAAAGAGATGAAGTTTGGAATACCCTGTACATGGAACAAGTGTGCTTGTTATCCGATATTTGTTGGGACAAAAATCTGTCGAGGACCATGGTCAGGCTAGAGGTGCACTATTTTAGTATAATATTGCACTTTCTTAGCATCAGAAGATGAGGGAGGATTCACTTCATTTGCAAGAATGAGATGTTGTATGGATTCATCAAGCCATAGTAGGATGGTGGAATTTTTAATGCATATGTTGTTTTTCTTGATAAGCATGGGGTCTCTAGACTTGAGGATGCCTGAAATTTGTTTGATGAAATGCTTGAATGAAATTTGGTATTTTGGAATTCCATGATTGTAGTCAAGCATGGAATCAGATCATTGATGGGCTCACTCAGATTCAAAGCAATGGTGGCTAGAAATTGGTCCACAAAAAGGTGGGAGGTTTTTGAATCCAAAGTTTGAAGTGGAGTTGACATTTATTTTTAATGTAAATGGGCATACAACTATAAGACTTAGCTAGGAATGAATACCCTGGGTTTGAAATTTCATTAGTAAATTCTAGACGTAGACCTAGGTGATAAGGGGGAGCATGCAGTATTCTCAAATAACTTGGACTTTGAGGAAGGTTTGGTTGGATTTGGTCATGGTAAATACCAAGTTTAGGGGGGGGTGGAGTTATGTCAAGAGTCATGGTTTTAGAAATAGGTTTTTGGTAGCCCGTTGTTTTTAGAGTCCATCAATTGCATACTCCATTGAAATTATCCTGGAGGTGAGAGGTGAAGGTTCACTTGGATAGCTTGGATGGATTCATTCAAGGAAGTTTATATATTTTTGTTATAGTTGTTATATATGAGAAATATGAAATAATATATGATAAAAATATAACTGGTCTAATCACATATGCCAAGCATCATATTAAATCATTAAATCAAAGAGACAAGAAAAGAGATATATGGGAGCCAAGGATTTACATGGTAAAACCCCAATGTGAGGAAACATCCACGAAAGGCTTAGTGTTTGTATTTCTCGGGAAAAGTCCAATCTTACAAGACCATTCCTCCAGTTATCTCACAAATTACATCACACTCCATTGCATATTAAAAGGGACTCCTTCACCTCTCTTATATATGAGGACATGCACAACTTAGATATATCCATGAAAACACATGTGAGGACATGCATAACTCGAATATATCAATGCAAACACATGCATGGACATGCATGAAAAATATAACGAGTTATTGAAGAAAAAATTTACAAAAGATTGTTAGGAATTCATTAGCACATTCTAATATTACCCCTTAATGATGACTAGAGGGATAGAATCATGGTTGGAGGAGTATTTCATTAACTAACATTCCCCCTTAATGAAAACTTCAAACATCTTGAATGACCGACAAATATAGAGTCAAACTTCGATGATGTCAAGGATATGATGCTAATAGGAACAATGTAGAAAAACATCCATAAGTTGCAACTAGATCCTCAATAATGTGTAAGAAGAATACACTTGATACTATCAAGAACCATTGCAAAATGACTAGCAACCAGGTCCTCAATAAGATTCAAGGAGAAGACACTTTATACCATCAAGAACCAATGCAAAATGACTAGCAACACCAACATCGATATAATACTAATGTGAAGTGCCAAGCCACTCAAGATAGAGTAGTAATTTGCAAAACCGAATTGTCTCCAAACTCTTCACACACATCACTTAGGAATGGGTGAAGAAAATAGAGAGATAACTACAAGAAATAACCTCCAGGGGAAGCGACATGAATCATCAGGGTAAGTCCACAATGTGCCAATTAATAATCTTTCCAGCAATAAATGAATAATAGCAGAATATGAAGTTGAATGTGATCCAAAAAGATAATTTTTTTGACGAACAACTGAGGTGCTTCAATCAAGAACTAAAAATTGATCTCACAATGGTTGGCAAGTTCAACAAGTGCTAAAACATGCACCAAATGTAAATTTTCTCTAATTGAAAAGACTAATCACCCATGGTACATTAGCACTCCTAGAAGAAGTCTAAAACATTGTCAGCGCCAAATTGATCAAGTGTGGGTACTAAAACAAAAATAATTCATCCAATCCATCAACCAAGTGTATAAAACTATTGTCCAAAACATAGTCCCAACCGAATAGTCGACAAGACAACAAGATAGAATGGCTAGTCAACGAACATCTGAATGAATCAATGGAAAGAAAGAGGAACCATGTACTATCATACAGTTGATGATACACATTTGTGTAAATTCGTCAAGAATCTATGAAACTTATTCCACGACCATTCATCAATCCAACCACAATCTATCCTGATAGTTGGCATCGGCCCAAAGTTCTTCCTTTCGTGTCTTCTCTACAAATCTCTGAAGGCAATACCACCATGTTTCCAAGAATCCCAATTCCTCGGTAAAGTCCTTTGATTCTGACATGTGTGATGATATGGCATAGATTGTTGTTATGCAAACTCAAAGATTGGTGTACTAATAGGAGGGAAACCATGCACATCATTAACACTATCAACTACAACAACATTTTCAAGTTTTGGTGTATCCTCTTCATTAACCTATTCAGGAAAATCAACAGAAAGTTATTCTTCCAACAACTTAGTATGAACTTCACCTACAACAAAGAGCACTTTCCTAGATTTAGCAAGACCAAGTGTATATGGTGAAGTAGTAGCAACAACATCATAACCAATACCTACTCTAGATGTATGTATCTCATGGGAAATAGGAACAACAATGCCATGTTCACTCTTTCCAATTCCCCCTCCAATATAGCCCATTTTTCAAAGTAGTCAGGACCCAATACTTGTAGTGTGCTTCTCAAATATGGGAGAAACAACATTATGAGTGGTCAAAAAACCATGAGATGAAACAGAATCATCAACATATGTTGTCTAACAAGTAATATCAATAGTAGGTGATCCTTGCAGCTCAATAGTCTTTTGCTCAATAATCTACAATCAATTGGCTTCTGCGAGCAATCTCTAAATAGTATGATCTTTCTTAGTCAGTTGAAAAAACAAGGAGTCATGAACCTCCTTCAAAGTATGATATTTATCAAAAAAAAAAAAATCATCTTCTTGAATAGGAGTAGCTTCATCATGAATCTCATCCAAATATTACCATAAGTGGACAACCTCAACAACTAACTAGGAATTGGTTTGTTTCGGCCAAGAAATTTCCTCCTTCAAGGAAGAAACATCAACATTCTCATCATAAAGAGAAGCTAAAGTTTACATACCTTGATTAGGTCTTTTTCAACTTCTATATGGTCTTGTAGACTATTTGACACAATTTTCCCAATGAAACTTTTGTCTTGTTCATAGGGATCCTCCCATACAGCTAATTATTTAGCATCAGTTGATTTCATGCTTGCACCATTTACTATGCACCAAAGATTCTTTCCCCTGAGAACATCAAACATATTTCTCTTCCAAAAAATGTATTTAGTGCCAATAAACTCAAGAACTGAAGCAATATATGAATTCATGATAAATAAATCTAAAAAACAAAAAATTAATGCAATATAAAGTTTGTGCAAACTAGATCAAACAACTTGAATATTTTCATGTGTAGCGATATATCTAAATGGAATGGTTTTATATCAATTAGAGAATATGTCAGTATGGTATTTGAGGAAGGAAAATCATGGCCAAAACCCTCGAATCATTGCAAAAAATATCGGATCTACTTGAAAACCCTCATCTTGCTACTAAAACCCTCGGATGACTGTTAAAAACCTTGGATGGCTATTATAAAACTTAGATCGGTTGCTAAAACCCTCGAATATGTTGTGAAAAAAAATTGATTAGCTACTAAAAACCTCAAATCCTTGTTAAAAATCTTGGATCACTACAAAAAAAGTTGGATCGACTCTCTGACAAGATGACTGCAACCATACATTGTGTGAAGAGGGAAAATCACAGCCGTAAGTGGTCATACAATAGTGAATGAACTCCAAAATTTTGGATTTGGCCATGAATTGGGCGTTCATGTGATCGTACACATCAAATAAGCCCTCTTATTGAGAGTAATCTATGCAAAACCCATGAATCTGAGTAGAAAATGGCCTTGAATAGGTAAATCAACCCTCAAATAGGAAAATGGCTGCAAATATCAACCAAATTTGGTCGTACAACAGATAAATTCACCCTCAACTCAGAAATCGGCTCATAAACATAAAGATCGGCCTCTAAGATAAGAAAATTGACCCTCTCTAAGGAAGAACATGACCATACTACTAAGAAATTTTCCCTCACAATAAAATCTAACTCATATCTAAGGGAAAATGGGGTCATACGATCCTTACGAATAGCAGAGAGGAGTGAGACTGGGTTGGGTAGATAAACAACAAAAAATGAACCCATGGGGAAAAAAATCACCCAAAATGTCCTCTCGAATCAAAAGTTATCAGTTTCGAAAGAAATGGCTAGGTTCATTAAAAAATAGGCCTGGTAAAAGAATATCCTTAGTAAACCACCAAACCTAAAAATTTGGCCAAAAACTATAGGTTAAAAAAATTAAAATTACCTAGGCTAGGTTAGGAAAATTAATTTAAATCTCGAAAAACAAAAGACGATTTTGATGAACCAATAGTTGATCTCAACAAATTCATGTATTTTGGAGACAATGGTGAGGTTAGATTTGTAGAAAAAAACTTAATAAATGTGAGGTATTCTCGGATCTAGTGAAAAATGAATGGTTTTCCATATCGAAAATAAGATCCACAAGAGAAGGGGGCTCAAATGCACAGATCCACAAGAGAAGGGGGCTCAAATGCACAGATCCACTGAAATGTGATGCAAAAAAATCAAAAAAGAATTTGTGCAAGGAGAAAGAGATTGGGAATTGGCTCGAATAGCATGTTATAATAGAGAAAGATGCAATAATATATGATAAAACTATAATTGTTCTAATCACATATGACAAGCATTAGATTAAAATAGTAAATCAAGGAGACAAGAAAAGAGAGAGACAAAAGACAAGTATTTACATGGTAAAACCCTAATGCGGGGAAACATCCACGGAAGGCTTGTTTTTTCTATTCCTCAGGAAAACTCCAATCTTACAAGAGAATTCCTCTAGATATATCACACATTACATCACACTCCATTGCATATCAAAAGGGCATCCTTCACCTCTATTATATATGAGAGAGTGAAAGGAAAGGTTATGCATGCATGGACATGCATAGTCATATAAACATGCATGGAGTGGAGATAGCCATGATAACACATGCATGGACATACATAACCATGAAAACACATGTGAGGACATGCATTGCTTGGAGATATCCATGAAAACACATGTGAGGACATGCATAACTCATAGATAACCATGCAAACACATGCATGGACAATATAATGGGTTATTAAAGAATAAATTTACAAAATAACACAAGGCATTCATTAGCACATTCTAACAATAGTCATGGAGATAAGGGATGTAGATTGTGGGATCCTATTGTCCAAAAATGATCCGAGAATTTTTGCAAGATCTTTCTCTACAAAACTTCTACAATGAGGATATTTTATTGATGATTAATTGCATGTGAACATGAGAAAATAATTTCTAAGCATTGCATATGAACATGAGAAAAATTGTCATAATTATGTGCATATGTTTAATTAAATCTCTACTTAATCAAGCAAGAATGCAATCAAAACCCACACATATAATTTCACACCCATGTGTTAACGGATTTCACACTCTTATGGCTACATCTTTGGATATGCTTGGAATATGAATCACTTTATTACCCTTCCTTTAGAAAGGGTTAAAACCTTCTCACAAAATGTAGCGCATTCTCCATACGGGGTTGAAAACCCAAAGCATCCTTCCTTTATACAAAGAGAACTTAAGGCTCTCACATAAGTGACATTTCTTCAGACAACATAAGGACTAAATTCCTTTCTTCCAATCTCTCTTGAGCTCTCTCTCCAAGCTCCATAAAGGGGATCCATAAAAGGATGAAACCCAGAGCTTACATAAGGAGTTTATATAGTTTCCTTAACTCCATGATTCAAGGAGACAAGATCCACAAATTTAGGATATAATAACAACTCAAGGACAAAATGAGAAAGAATCTCAAACCAACCTATGAGACTCTTAACCTCCCCTTGAGACTAGGAAACTACTTGGGATATAATGAGGAAGAATCTCAAACCAACTATGAGACTCTTAACATCCCCTTGAAACTAGGAAACTAATTTGTGAGGTGGATTCTCACACAAAACTAATTTCCCTTTTTACAAATTAAATGAAAAATACATAAGTAATTTCCACTCACTTCAAGTATTAATCATTTTTCCAATTTGAATGAATAATACATGAGCTTCTCATGTTCATTTAAATTATTAATCATTTTTACAATTCAAATGAAACATTAATCATTCTTTGTCACCTATCATTAATCAACATTTTAATGATCTTCTCCATGGTGTAAAAAGTAATAATTCCCTGTGTGATGATCCTCCTGGATCATACCTCCCCACAAAAACCACTTTTGGTCCTCCAAAATTATAGAGAGGCATTGTAATTTGAATATCCACATCTAACTTCTAGGAAGAGTATTACACTCCACGATGCACTTCCCCATTGCTCGATATGCATAAAAATGTCTCTGAAAATCTGCACCCTTATTCTCCTTCATCTTTGTACTTTAGAATGAGGATGGCATTGCCAACACTTGTATCAATGTAAATCTGTAGTTGATTCCTTGATCTGTATAACAAATGTCTCTGAAAGGCCGCACCCTTATTCTCCTTCACCTTTGTATTTCATAATGAGGATGTCAATTCCAACACTTGCATCAATGCAAATAACAATTTTAAAATTTTCAAAACAATACCATACTTTCCAAGAGTTTATAAAACTCTCATGGACAAGTTTACAATGATTTCCAAAATAGGCCTTAGACAAAAATAATTCCTCTCACTCAACAATGGTTGCAAGACCCATTACAATGTTTCCAACAAGGCTTAGGCATAAAACAAATGCTTTCACTCTCATCATCACCTAAGAGTGTTTAATCACAACCTTTTACATCAATTTCAAGGAAACTATAATATTAAGGAAAATACCCCAAAATGTGCACTAGTGGTAAACTCTATGGTTTTTAAATCCCCCCCATTACAAACATGTGAAACATAATAAATAAGGAAAATTCCTTCAAGGTGCATTAATGGTTAGACACCATGGTCTTGAACCACTACAACATAATATGCACCAGGGGAAATGTCCATCTCCCTTGTTTTCCATGATCCAAATTTAGGCATAGACAAAAATTCCCTGCAAATTTCAGATCTCACTTCCCTACTACAGCATCAAAACCACCAGCATCTGCAAGTACATTTTTATCCTCTTACAATTCTCAAAAAGAGGAAAAAACACAATTAAATGAGACTTGCATTGTTTTTTGCACAAAGGCGCTCAATATGTGGCTCAAAACTCATCATACATAACACCAACAGATCTGTCTCATCATTCTGCAAATTTTGACTATAAACATGACTACTTTCTGACAAAGTGTCAAAATGGCCATTTTCAACACCACACCGTCTCGATTTGCATGCAAAAGGATCAAACCATGAAATTCCTGAAATGATTCAGATCTTTCTTCTTTGATTGGTTTTCATGCCAAGGCGCTCAATCGGTTGCTCAAATATCTATGAACATAGAACCAACAGGTTCATCTCGTCATTCTATGAATTTTGATTGTAAACTCGACCTTGTTCTGACAGGTGCAACTCTGCCTTGAAAAACATGCCAAAGAATTAATGGAAAATGTGGGATTTTTCCGTGATCCCTTAGATCTGCTGCTCAAATCCAGATTTTGACTACACCGGTGGGCTCCTCTCAGAAAATCATGAAATTTGATTGTAAACACGATATCATTTTGTCAGCTCGCCTCTGCCTCGAAATCTGTGTCATGCAGGTCTACATAGAGCATTAATTACATGTGCATTGATTTTCATTCTCGTGCATCTATGCCCATGTTCCCATATGTACTTGGTCTCTATCTGCGTGTAGTAACTGGGTTACAAATTCTGGACCTCCATCCGCACACCATATGAATCCTCCCCCCACGCGGATCATTAGTCTGGCTTATAACATAAAGTCTAGGCAGACATTTCCAAAACGCTCATTCGTCAAGTTGGTTAAGTCTCTAGTTAATAGGGTGGAGGTCTTGGGTTCAAACCTATGGGCCTCCCTCTTTTGGCCTCTGGTTACAAATCCCATCATATTGTTTGTTGGCACCAATATTCCAGCTGGCCAATTTTTAAACACCTGGTGGTTCGGGCCTTTTTATAACTTGGGCGTTGGTATAAAAAAATTTCGTTCAGCCCTTTTAAATCATTTTGTCGATGGTTGGGATTCTGGTATTGGCCAATCCAACTATCATGCCTTTTTTAATTTTTAATTTTCATTTTCCATCCTGCATTGGGAATTTCTCTGGTTGCCACGTGATAGCCCCTCATTGGGTCATGTGGAAGCCATGTCACTTCTCAGTGGACATCCACTTGTATGCCATGTCATCATCTAGTCATCAATCCAGATCTGATTCCACATCAGATGACCATACTTTCTCTATCAGATGCATGCATTAGTGCCATGTCATCTTACCAGTTAGCACCACATAAGTTGTTGTACTGGCCCGTCACTTTGCCACACCAGCCTCCATATTTCCACATGGCATCTGTATGAATTCCATGTGGCACATTTTTACTGGTCCACTTGGACCCCTCAAAGTGCCAAAAATGTGCGACATGTAGCAGCCTCTTGTGTTGCCACGTCAGCACTGTACAGACTACACAGTGAGCATTGTCAGATATCCTTGTTTGCTGAAAATTTCATATGGCCATAACATTTGTATCCGAAGTCCGTTTCATATGAAACAAACATCACCAAAAATATCTCGATGATCTATTCGACTTGGTGGTGGTTTTCTCTAATTCTAGGCACTTTTATTTTTGAGGTGTTTTGGAGACCCATGGATTGGCTACTCAAATAGGCTACTTATCTCTTACCCAACCAGGCTAATGGACTCTCTTTATTTAGTTGGTAACCTTCTGCTTTGAGGATCTTACTGGCATGCTCCCCTTCCTCAATTGTTTCCTAATTCACAGGTGCCTACATAACTTGCTTCTCCTTCTTTGGACCAAGTTCAGGATTTACCTTCCAACATTTCTTTATCCAATGTCCTCTCATATTTCAGTGAGTGCAATAGTTGTGTGACTTCATTCCTATCTCACCTTCACTATAGAGATATTTTCTCTTCCAACACTCTTGTTGTCCCAAGATTTTTTAGGAGACTTTGATTTCGTTCGGAAACTCTTGCTAGATCTATCAGTTGTTAGATCTTAGATGGTGTGATGATTCAAGAT
Organism: Picea mariana; assembly: GCA_032191745.1. Taxonomy (NCBI): domain Eukaryota; kingdom Viridiplantae; phylum Streptophyta; class Pinopsida; order Pinales; family Pinaceae; genus Picea; species Picea mariana. Next base: position 19,916 of record JASDQU010028280.1, read on the forward strand.
TTTTTCTTGAATAATTACCTGCTTTTGTTTCTTTTGAGCATTCTCCTTCACCATACCCCAATCCTACATATCGATGACTTCCCACAACCTCTAGTGGTTGAATGATTTCTTGTCCATTAATACCAATACCTCCTCCTTTATACCCCATTTTCCTGGGCAAATTCAAGCAAATTCCCTTGGTGTGCCTTTCAAAAACTCCAAAAGAGGCATCATCATTAATAAGGAAAGGAAATGAACATGGAGAATTATTTACCTCCATTCATGTTTGGGACACTTGGTCATCTTCTTGAAGTTTGGCCAACTTCTCCTCCTAGTTGGATGAAGTTGTAGAGGAGACTTATAGGAAACCAACTTGGTTATTTGGTATCTGGAGAGCATCCTCTATTATCTAACAATATGTGCAGCCATCAACATTTTCATGACAAGAACCATAACTAATATACCTGTCATGGCCACAAGTTGGCCTGGTCTTAGAGGGACCTTTTTCCTCCTCTGTAGTGGAACATCCTCCAACTGGTTCATGCACAGTCTTATCTAACATGAGTCTCAATTTTTGTTTTTCATCCTTTGCAACTTGTAGAAGCCTTTTGAACTCTGCATTCTCCACTTGAATGCATTGGTTGATTTCTTCCAACTCTTGAATTCTCGCTCACTTCAATCCTTTTCCCATGGTGATATTCACAATCTGCAAAACTGATCAGACCAGCGTTGATGCCACTTGATTTGAGAATTTCTACGAGATATTTCTATACAAAAATTCTACGATGAGGCTATTTTACTAACGATTAATTACATGTGAACACGAGAAAATAGTTTCCAAGCATTGCATATGAACATGATAAAAAAATCTATAATTATGTGTAAACTATCCCCTATCATAGGGATAACTAAGGAGACCATGTCTCGAGGCCCACAGGTCTGTTGGGCCCCAACAACTCCCCCTAATTTTTTACAAAATTTAAAGGACCCCCATTAGAATCTTGATAATTATAATGAGCTACAGAATCAACCTTTTCAAATAGTTCCATACCTTGGCTTGATTTGAGACAGACTTAATACATTCAATATAGTACGAGACATTCATTACAAGAGTATATGTCAAAATTTAGAAACGAGCATAGAAATCTCAATTTAAACAAAAATGTTAATTTTTATCAACTGCTTACTTTCGTTTAAATTATGAATATGTGTTCATTATTTTGCTCATTAGAAAGTTTGACTATTTTGAATAATGGGTTCAATACTTCATCAAATAATATCTTGGTTGGTTTGATTTAATATTCTTTTCTTTTGTTTGGTTTGAATTTCATGAAATTTAAATGCCATTTTGTTTTGCTTTCTATAGAGTTTTAATGTTGATGGACGAGCTTCATAATTTGGGAGTTTTTAGTATGACACATATTTTCTATGACATTTGTTCACATTTGATCAAATTTGAATGAGGGAGAGACGAACATAAAAATATTAATGTAAATGAAAACCTTAATTTTTATCAACTTTTACTTTCGTTTAAATTATGATTATGGTAGGTTTAATTAATTAAATTATTTTGTTAGTTTGCATCTCATTTCAAAATAAAAATAAAATAATAATAAAAAAATAATTATCTATCATTTGTTTGATTTTGTGAAAAGCCAAAATTAATATTTTTCTCCTCTCCATCAACTTGAATCTTTTAGAAATTTAAGATCATATTTGAAAGGAAAATATAAACAATGCTTGTTTAGAACTTATAGTTAGTTTAAATTCATTTTTTGTTTTATTGTTCTAGATTTTGTTTTATTCACAATTTTGAGGTTATTAATTTATGTTTTTTTTTTATTCACAGGTTTCTATTATCAGTTATTTGGTACGGATCTGATCATGGCTTGATTTTATTATCTAAATGCGTTCAATATGATTGATCTAAAAATAATATTGGATTGCTGCAAATAAATTTATGAGCAACAACAAATAAAATTTGGAAATACATCAAGAACAAACAGACGATTTTGCAGGACTGATTGCAGCCAAACCGTGAGGAATCGGATGACACGATTGAAAACCCATTTCCAAAATAGACCCATTTAGCTTACAAACAAGAATTTTCTCAAACAAATGCACGATTTGAGAGATATTGCTATCTCTTTACGAGGCAAATTTCAAGTGGCGGAAATTTTTAGTGACACCCAGACTATTCATTCATTGTATAAATATATGAGAAAGTTCAGAGTGAGAGATCCAAGAAATTGAGAGACAGATTTTTATCCTTTCTCTTTTGTATATTATTTCTTTTGTAAACTTTTTTTTCTTTTCAAATGGAGTAACGGATGGTTGGAATCTTTGGGAGAATGAACAAGTATTTTCAAAGAAGAATATGGAATTCTAGGTTGCTTAATGGCTTTTGTCCTGTGAGTA
>JASDQU010028281.1:54091-64656 GCA_032191745.1 Picea mariana
AGACCTATCACCATCTTCCCCAAAGCGGGAAGAGCTCTATAATGCAAATGAGCAAGTCTCCTATGCCACAATTCACTCATACTGATAGAATCATGCACCAGTGTCTGAACTAGTCGAACTATCAATCTGTACAAACCATCTTCTCGAACATCAATCACACGGGTTGATCCCATACTAGAGTTCTTGTGCCATGCAAGAACCTTTCCATTAGAGAAAGTAACCTTATAGCCTTTGTCCTCCAAGGTTGAAATAGAGACAAGATTCCTTCTCATTCCCAGTACAAATAGTACATCACTCAAATGAAGCGGGGCACCAAAGTCTAATTGGAAGGAAGTGGCCGCAGCTCCCTTCACAGTGTATCTAGCATCGTCACCAAGTACAACATGCAACCAAGAGTCTTTTTCTACAAAATTTGTAAGGTGCTCTCTATATCCAGTCATATGTCTAGAAGCACCACTATCAATCAACCAAATATCACTGCTAGTAGGAACCATACCTAAGAGAGTTGAAATAAAGAAGAACTCCTCACCATCCTTGTTTGCATTCCTTGACTTCTTCTGCAGTGGCTCTTTGTCAACATCAGTGGTGGAGGCATGTTGCTTTCCTTTCTTCCACAAGGGACAATGTCTAGCATAGTGGCCAAACTTCTCACACTTGAAGCATTGAATCTTTGAAAGATGTTTCTTTCTTTGCACAGGAGTTGTTCCAAACTTTCCTCCTTTGAATGATCTGTCGGAACCTCTTCCTCTTCCTCTTCTTGCATGAGAAACAAGGGCTTGACTTTCATCATGATGGGAACTTTGCACACCTCTAGCTGCAAGTCTAGTCTCCTCCTGAGTACAGTCTGCCCATAATCGATCGAACTTAGGCAATTTGGATTGCCCACTAATGCTCTGAATGAACGGCTCCCAATAATTGGGAAGACCATTAAGGGTCAACATAACAAGTTCTCTGTCTGAAATGATCTCTCCAATGGCACCCAACTGATCTTTGATCTCAGAAATCTTCATGAAGAAAGTAGCAATTGTATCTGCGTTAGTCATCTTGATATTCTGAAGCCGGTATCTCAAAGCAATAGCTCTGTTGGTGTTGTTGCTTTCAAACAACTTCTTCAAGGCATCAAACATCTCTTTAGTTGTCTTCAATTTGGAGATGTGAGGAATCAAATGGTCTCTCACAGAGTAGACTATGATTTTTCTAGCTTTTGCATCATTTTTCTTCCACTGAGACTTCTCCAAAGCATCATCTGGTTCTGGTACAACTTCTTCAACAAACTTCATCAGATCATTCTCTTCCAGAGTGATGAGTAACCTAGATTTCCAAGAGTTGAAATTTGCGGCTCCATCAAGACTATCTTCCACCAAAATACTTGGCACCATGGTTGCAGAAACCCTAGAGAAGCTTTACTAAACTAGAAGGACTGCCAGAAATTTCGTTGGAACAGAAGGGACCAGAACTACCGAAAAAATCAGAAGCTACCAAAACAGAAAAACCCCAGCGAACTATGCAAATGGCCTCTTTCAAGTACGTTGCTCTGATGCCATGTTAGAATTTTATTCTAGTTCAAATTTCATTAATTTTCTTTACCACATTAGTAGAAGCATAAACCAAAATATAAACCATATACAATAGCAGCAGAAAATAACCAAGATCACAAGAAGAAAACCATGCGCAATGATACACAGAATTTATCCTGGGAAACCCTTCTTCACAAGGGGAGAAAACCCAACAACCTTTCAACCTTTCACTAGATAAGAATGGTAAATTACAGCGAAGAGAAAATCAGTGAACCAAGAAGGGTGTAGAGAATTTCAGAACAAGAGAGTTCTTATGCCAAATTATGATATATTACAATGAGAGATAGATCTCTTATATATATATGTCTAGGATGTGAACCATCACGGCCAAGGGTTGTCTTCAACAAGGTCGACTTGGACCTTAAGTCATCCATGCAAGGCCACGTCCAAGGGTTGTCTCCAACAAGGCCGACTTGGACCTTAAGTCATCCACGCAAGGCTTGGGCCTTCTTCTCTCTTGACGTCACATGTGAAAGGTCTCCTCCATCACGTCACACATGGCTACAACCAATGTGGACCTTCTCAAGCTCTTCTAGGGGCTACGACCCACTAGAGGATACTAGGGCTAAAACCTCGTAGTGTGTGTCATCATTGTCAAGGGCTACAACTACAAGGCAAGTCCACAAGGGACGATGGGCTACAACCCATAATATCCCAACCACATGGGCTACAACCCAAGGGTCGTTGGGCACCAACCCAGTACACCTTAACAGTCCATCGATAAGTGTCATACTCAACTCAATCCATGGAGGAGTATCATCACAGGTCAACCCAGCTCAGTCCATCGAGGAGTACGACCTGGAGAATGTCTCACGAAACTGCAACCATCAACAATCTATTTTTATGCTTGGATCATCTTGGCCAAGATCCCATGATTCTAGACCATTAGGTTCTACAAAAACAGTTATCACGACAAATTATTCATACAACAATCACTCAAGGGAGTTGAAACTGTTACCTCTCGGACCTACACTCAAAGATATCCAACTCCCAGTTTGAACTGCCACCCTAGAGGCACTTAGGAAGGTCACCCATTATCACCACAACAACTCTTCCTCTCACTTTAAACAAGTTATTTTCCAACACAAGGGGGCAAACCCTAGAAAAGAAGTTTATGAAATTCTTTAAAAATAAAGGATGGTAGATTACCAAAACCAATGTTTATCCAATTGGGCAATGGAGTCAAGATCAACAAGGAAGCGGTTTTGATTATTATGAAGAAGATGTAATTAAATCATTATAATGCACCATAATTAGTCCAAAACAGATTTTCAGATTATGCAAAGATAAGTGAGAGCCCTTGTACAAGATGCACCATCACAACAATGAAACTACAACCAAAAATAACATGCAACCATTAAACAAATAAGGAACAACCATAATACAAAACCCTAGATGAAGTCGACAAAGTAACATTGCATTCTTATTGAATGAGCAGCCAATAATACATCATTCTTCATGTCTAATTTCACAATAAGATCTAGAGAACATAACATGTCACACTTGATCTTCCTCCTTAGCTAGAGCCTAGAACAGCCCTCAAAATAGAGGGAACAACTTTAACCAAAAAATTACAGCAACAAATACCCTTCAATAATTCAAGGTTAAATCAAGGATTAGGGAAGGTTTTACAACCTCTACCCTAATCTCTTTTTATGTAACAAACTAGCCCTTCTTCAATGATTACTTCAATGGAAAAAACCATGGCAATCCTTGCAAAACCCTAATCATCCATGAAAAGGAAAGAGAGATGGAAAACCTCACATTAAACGTGTCCTTTAACTTCTTCCTCTGAAAGATATTCAACTAAGCATGGAGGGGGAACTCCCACAACTCCAACCATGCCATTGGCAAATGAATCTTCCCCTCTATTTCTATACCTCAAATCAAACCCCAATTCGTAAAATAATATTTCTTTTTAGAAGACCCTAGAATCCTCCTTGAATTTGCCTTTTGAGTGAATAAAATAGGTCCATATTGCCACTTGTCATCTTTATATCTCAGGAGATCCTTTAAAATCATGCATTTATTATTCATTTGAGTGTTTGACCCTGTCAACAATGCCACATGGCATCTCCTCATGAAAAGATCTTTCCTCCAAATATGTAGAAAATGCCTTGAACAAAGTGTTCTCACCCCCAAGCCCTCCTCAAAGGTGAAACACCCCTCCCAATATGTAGAAAAGGCCTCGAACTCATATTACTACATCATCGTAGGGATGTTTCCCAAATGTTTACATTAGGGTAAAATTTATATCCCATTAATATATCTTTAACTCTTTAATAAATAAAGCTCATCAATTTTTTTAACTTTAAAGTTATATTATAATACATATAATATATGTTATAAATATATATTAATATATTTATTATTTAATATATGTTATATTATATATTAAAAATATATATAAATTATATATATATATATTCGAATTTAATGATGAACTTTATCAAAAAAAAATTGGAGGCGAATTTTTGTTGAATTTCATGGATGTCGAATTCGAACACGAACATGAACCAAGTGACTATGGTTACAGGCTAGGGATGAGAATGTGAAAATTCTCAAGCCCTAGGTGACTAAAGTCCTTATGATCTCAATCAAACAAATAGATTGCTGAATTTAATTATTGCAGAAATAAATTTCAAACCATAGCATTAATCACACAATAGCTAGAAATCAAATAGTGGAAGCATAAAATCAATTACACACATACACAGGTAATTACTCCTTCAAATATACCTTTTCATTACTTCGAAAAACTTACAAGGAAACCTCCACAAGCTGTCCAAAAACAGCATTGCATGGATACCAAAAATTCACCTCAGCCAGAGCGAAACACCCTGTTGGGGAAGTACGGTTGTATTGCAGGTCCATACTAACACTAGTACGGCTTTGTCCATACAGTTGTACGGATTCGTACAGTACTTTCCATATGCATGTATGACCTTTTGTGCTATTGTACAAAACTATTATGTACAACTATACGGACTGTTACATGGGACTACGTGCTGTTGGAAATTCACTGCTTGCACTTTCTCCCTCTCTATCACTTAACTTGCGCAACTGCTCAAGTGTTCTCTTGTGTGTCTTAACTCTATCTTGATTGTCTTTATAGTTTTAGCTGAGACCAAAACCCTAATCTACTTTTGAGATTACTCCTAGTCTAGGTCATGCATGCATGAAATACACCTTTTAGACTCAACTGCTAAAACTAAGACTTTCACTTTTCAACTAAAGTGAATTACAAAATAGAAGTTACTTTTCAAAAATAGAATCACTTTTTGAAAATAGAATTACTTTTCGAAAATAGAATCACTTTTTGAAAATAGAATCACTTTTCGAAAATAGAATCACTTTTTGAAAATAATTTTTCCGAAAATATCTCAAACTAATTCCTATCCGAGCTATAATTCTCAACACTCCCTCTTAGCGAGGAAGGAATTCTGCACCAATCTAAGTTTGTCTCTAAATGTCTCAAACTTCCCTTTTGCCAAGGGTTTGGTCAGAATATCAACTACCTGATGATTCGTGGGAATATACCGGAGCTTCATTGCTCCCTTCTGAACCCTATCTCATATAAAGTGATATTTGATCTCTATATGCTTGGACCTGTCATGAAACATTGGATTCTAAAAGAGTTTGATACAACTCTAATTATCACAGCAAATGACCGTGGGATCCAACTCGTGATCAAACAATCCTACAAGTAACTTGCGAATCCAGATGGCCTGACAACTAGTCGTACTAGTTGCCATGTATTCTACCTCTACTTAGCTAAGTGGCACGGAAGTCTACTTCCTACTGAACTAGGATATCATTGCTAATCATAAGCTAAAGAAACACCCTAAGGTTCTCTCTCTGTATGTTTCACTACCTGCCCAATGTAAGTCTGTACACCCCTGCAACTTTACTTCACCATCTCCAAGATATCATAGACCATACTCCATTGTGCCCCTCAAATATCTGAGCACATGTTTTGTTGCTACCCAATGCTCCACCATGAACTAACTCAAGGTGTTCACTGCAAAACATATATCTAACCTAGTGTTGACCAAATACATCAAAGAACCTATCAATTGTCTGTACAACACGGGATCCACTAACTCTGAATCTAAAGTTGTCACCTTCTTCAGATTAGTGATCATGGGTGTGGCCATAGGTTTGCAGTCCTCCATCTGAAACCTCTTCGAGACATGAACTGCATACTTACCCTGCCCAAGGAAAATCTCCCCTGGTCTCTGCCAAACCTCCAATCCCAAGAAGTAACGCATCATGTCGATGCCCTTCATCTCGAACTCAACTGCCATGTCATCTTTGCACTCTACAATGAGCTTCTCTGCACCTGTCAGAAAAAAGTCATCTACATACAGCACCAAAATGAGCAGATCAATCTGAAGAAATATATAATATAAGTTAGGATCTACTTCACTTTTGGTGAAGCCCATACTATGYAKATTTCCATCAATCCTGGAATACCATGCTCTCGATGCCTACTTGAGTCCATACAAGGCTTTCTTAAGCCTACACACATGGGACGACATAACCATTCTAATGGAAGTGCACTTGGCGACTGGAGAAAATGTCTCCTCATATTCCACTCCTCTTTAGGAGAACACTCTCACCACAAACCTTGCTTTAAACTTCTCAGTGTTGCCATCTGTAGCATGCTTGACCTTGTATAGCCACCTGGAACTCACAAATGACTTCCCCTCCTATCTCAGCACTATGTCCCAAACATCATTCTTCGTGATGGAGGTGTATTCCACTATGGCATCCCGCCATACCTACTAGTTTGATGCCTCTTGAAAACTAGAAGGCTCAAAATCTAGAATGTTTCTCATCGATGCCATATAGTCTGGAAACTTCTTTGGAGGTCTATTGTCTCTGAATGTGCTCCTAGGAGTCTCAACATGCTCTTGAGCATCCCTCAATTTCTGACTAAATCATCGAGGTCTCTGGACAAAAGTGGAAGGGGCTCCTGTCTCCCCTTGTTCATCTAAAGGCTATTGTACTACCCTGGAAATCAATGGTGACCCCAGCTCAATCTTCGTAGCTTCCTGCTCCTCATCCTCTACCACTAGAGTAGGCTCATGAAACTTCTTGGATGCAAAGTCTTCCTCAAACTTTACATCCCTGCTTACTATTGTCTTCCTCTACTTTGATATATAGACCCTGTAAGCCTTTGAAGTCTCACTATAACCCACAAACAAACCCTTCCTGCTGGAGGGCTCCAACTTGGTCCTCTTCTCTATCRGTACATGGATATAAATTGGACAACCAAAGATGTGAAAATGACTCACCTCTAACTTCACACYAGTGGATGTCTCCTTTGGTGTCTTGTCCTCCAAGATCTTATGAGGACACCAGTTTTGGATGTAGACTATTGTGTTACAGGCCTYTRCCCAAAGAAACATGGGCAAGTCCTTGTCATGTATCATGGCCTTAGCAACCCTTATGATGGATCGATTCTTCCTCTCTACAACCCCATTTTGTTGTGGGTTGTACGSAATTGTCAACTCCCTCTTRTTTCTTTCCTCCTTGTAGTTTTGTTGTGGGTTGTACGGAATTGTCAACTCCCTCTTGTTTCTTTCCTCCTTGTAGAAGCCCTCGAACTCCTTGGAGGTATACTCTCCCCCATTAGTCAATCTCAAGACTTTGATCTTCTTCCCTGTCCGGTTTTCAACTAGAGCTTTGAACTCCTAAAACCTACTAAAGACCTCATCCTTGGTCTTTAAGAAGTAGATCCAAGTCTTGCGAGAGAAATCATCAACAAAGGAAACATAATACATGCTTCTTGTTATTGATGCCACTGACATCGATCCACAAACATCATAATGTACTAGGTCTAGAATCCCCTTAGACATATGTTCACTGCTTGGGAAAGCAACCTTAGCATGCTTGCTAAGTGTGCACCCTCTACATACACCACCCTGCACAATACTAAACTCTGGAAGACCTGTGACTATCTCCCTCGGAGGCAATGCCCTGTGATGTAGGTGCCCCATCCTCTTGTGCCACAACCCACACAAGTTGTCATTGTTATGCACCAAGGCTTGAACAGGTTCACCTTGCAACCTGTACAAATTAACTTTGCTAACTCCTATTACCTAAGTTGTATCTGGGCTAGATTCCTTCGGTTTGATGAGGACTTGTTGGTTCTTGAACTCCATTGCAGAGCCCTTATCTTCCATAACTGAAAATGAAAGTAAATTCTTCTTGAGACCCGATACAAACAAGACATCGTCAAAATCTACAAAATTACCTAACTCGAGCTAGAAGGGAATAGTACCAGCTCCTGCTATTTGGTACTTGGCATCATCACCAAGCTCAGCCTGTACTCTTGAGTCATGCTTCTTCAAACTAGAAAACAAGTGTCACGTTGATTCCATATGTCGAGATGCTCCACTATCCACATACCACGCATTCCTCTGAATTGTGTTTGTAGAAAGGCAAGATATCAACGAGAAATCCTTCTCGAACTTGGCAACAAACTCGTTCATCTGAGTTTCTGCAAAGGCTGCTACCTACTTTTGTTGTAGTTTGCCTTTACCCTTTTCCTTATCTGGACACCATGGTGAATAATGACCATGCTTATGACAACTGAAGCACTTGATTTTACTCAACTCCTTCTTTCCTAGCTATGAGGTTGACTCCTCACTCTTTCCTTTACCCTTGTTGGGTCCTTAACCTCTGCCCTTATTTGATTGACTAAATAGAGCTAGGTTCTCTTCACCATCCTCCTTGTCAGCCTTTGACTCCATTCGAGTCTCCTCCTAGATACAGTCATCCCAAAGCCTCTCAAAGTTTGGAAGGTTTTCTTGAGAACATATACCTTTGACAAATGGTTCCCATGAAATTGGGAATCCATTCAATGCCATGTTCACTAACTCTACAGCTTCAACCTTCTCCCCAACTGCCACAAGTTGATCACAAATCTGTGTGATCTTCATAAGGTAACTGGTGAGTGAGTTTGATTTGGTCATCACTATGGATATGAGTTTGTTTCGCAATATCATCTACCTATTTATGTTTTGACTCTGGTAAAGACTAACCAGGGCATCGAACATCTCCTTTGTTGTCTTCTTCTCAGATACATGAGGGATCCAATGATCCTTTGTGGCATCCCAGATCATCCACTTGGCTTTCACTACCCTCTTGTTGTGAACTACCAACTCCTGCGGATCTATAGGCAGAGTAGCAACGTTCTTGACACTATCCCATAGCTCATTTTCTTCTAGTAAGAGCATAACCCTCACCTTCCATGATAAGAAATTCCAGGCACCATCCAATTTGTCCTCAAACCTAAGGCTACTTGATGCCATCTCTAAGATCCACTGCACAAACTCCCAAATCTGAAAATGAAACTTTGAAACCCTCTAACTACCAGTCCTTCCATGTACTTGATTTACTGAAGCAAATCCTAGAAAATCTCAATCAGAGAAATAAGCTCCGATACCATGTGAAAATTCCCAAGCCCTAAGTGACTAAAGTCCTTGTGATCTCAATCAAACAAATAGATTGTTGAATTTAATTATTGCAGAAATAAATTTCAAACCATAGCATCAATCACACAATCGTTGGAAATCAAATAGCGGAAGCATAAAAACAATTACACATACACAGGTAAATACTCCTTGAAATCTATCATTTTCATTCCTTCAAAAAACTTACAAGGAAACCTCCACAAGATGTCCAAAAAACAGCACAGCACGGATACCAAAAAATCACCTCAACCTAAGTGGAACAACCTATTGTAAGGACTATACGAGCGCCAATACAGCTCTATTCGTGCGACTGTACAAATTGTTGCATGAGACAGCATGTTGCTAGAATCTATCTGCCTGCACTTTCTGCCTCTCTATCGTTCAACCTACTCAACTGCTCAAGTGTTCTCTTGTGTGTCTTAACTCTCTATCTTGACTTGTCTTTATAGTTTTATCTAAGACCAAAACCCTAATCTATTTTTGAGATTACTCCTAGTCTAAGTCATGCATGCATGAAATACACTTTTAAGACTCAACTGCTAAAAATAAGACTTTCACCTTTCAACTAAAGTGAATTACAAAACAGAAGTTACTTTTTTAAAATAGAATCACTTTTCAAAGATAGAATTACTTTTCCAAAATAATTTTTCCGAAAATATCTCAAACTAATTCCTATCTAAGTTATAATTCTCGACAGAGMATACAAAATTCTTTCATAGGTATTCAAACTGTAGAAAGAATATTAATTCTATTTGGAAAATTGATAAGGGAGATGGTACTTGGGCAACAAACTTCAAGGACATGGCATCTGAAGGAGTAAAGAATGTCTCCTCCCTTTTCAAAGAAGACACTTGTGCTACAATAGTAGAGTTGATTAGGCAGTCAAACTCCTTCCCTAACTTTGTCAATGAGGAAGACAATCAAGCCTTCATAAAAGAAGTTGGGAAAGAAGAACTGTATCAGACACTACAAAGTTTTCAAAAGGACAAAAGTCCTAATCCTGATGGTCTACCTGTGGAATTCAACTTGGGCTATTATGAATTTATAGAGGAAGATTTACAAAGACTGGTGGAGACTACATCACAAGGAAAAATGTTGAGAGCTTTTAATACAACGTTCCTAGCACTAATCCCTAAAGAAAATAATCCTACAACCTTTAAGAAATTTAGACCAATCTCTTTATGTAACTGCATATACAAATGATCTCAAAGGTAATTGCGAGAAGATTTAAAAGTGTTCTCCCAAATCAAATCTCTGGAGAACAACTTGGGATTTTAGAGAGAAGGAAAATACATGAGGCAGTTGGGATAGCCCAAAAATGCATACATTCAATAAAAGTTGGGAACCAAATATCGATAATGATGAAAGTGGACCTATCCAAAGCTTATGACAAGGTAAGTTGGATTTGCATTAGACTAATTCTAATTTATTTGGGTTTTTGTCATCAGTTCATTGTCTAGATAATGAGTTGCATTTCCTTTGTATCTTTTGTTGTGTTATTAAA
>JASDQU010028281.1:68848-81622 GCA_032191745.1 Picea mariana
AAGCAATTTTAGAATGAGTTAGGTGCAAGTTATGTAGGTGTATGCAGCAAATTAGTATGAATTAGTATGGTTGTAGCAGTGATTTGCAACAGCAGCAAGTTAGCTAATGAATTAGTCTAGTTTAGGGTTAGTAGAAGTTAGCAAAAGCTTCAAGGAAGAAGGTTTGAGTTTTGTTTGATCAATCATTCACTAGAGTGAGTACACTAGTGCCTTTATGGGTAATGGAGTCAATAAGTGACAGTTTTTACTGGGAGGTAGCAGCAGCAATGATTATGCGTGTCTAAGGAGAAGAGGTGGATGGAGGAGGTGTTGGCACTTCAAGGCCTCAAACATCCAAACCCTAAAGATAAATTCACTAGAGAATAAACAATTTTAGGCCCTAACAAATCTTCTTTCCTTAGACTATTGAAAAGGTAATAAGAGCAACAATAACTAGATAATAGCTTCTAGAGTGCTAGAATTTAGGGCTTTAGAAGTTTATCTAAGTTAAATCACCTTAGTAAAGTCTAGCAAATGAAGAGCAAAGAAGTAGTAACTTAAGTCCTTTACTCCTAGGGTTTGGCAAGCAAGCAATTTCATAATCTTTAACATGAATAAGCAAATATACCATAAGCATTCAAATGAAATGAAGAATTGCAGATTTACTTACTTCACCAAGAATAATCAAGCAATAAAACCCTAGATTGCCAAGTAACTTCACCAAGAAATGATCCAAGTTGCAAATTTTAGCCTCCAAGACAAGTGCGCCTCCCTATTTCAGCCAATAACTCCCAAATAGGGTGCAAATGTCAGACCACACTTAGTGTGTGATGCGTGATGAAGAAAAAATGAGAGTAGTTTCTCTCTATTTATACAAAACTAATGACCTTTAATTAATTTTAGGTCAAATATAGGCCAACCTGGCCAATTTACATCAAAATTCAATTTTTACATAAATAAATTTAATTAAACCCTAAAATCATCTCCAAGGGTGACGTCATGCCCTTCTAGGGTGACGTTGAGCCCCTAAAGTGGAGCGTTGGGCTCCAGATACAAAACGTTTGGCCTCCAAAGGCCCTGGATGATGCCCACACGTGCCAACCAGCACACAACTGCCCTCAAAATGCAAACCCTAGCTCTGGATGACGTCTAGGGTCATAATGGTGACGTCATGGGCTCTCAAAGGTCAACGTCCAGGTGGAAAGGCAAGATCCCCCTGGGTCTAGGTCTGCCAGGGTGTCTCCATATGTACCTGTCCACCGGGCAAGGTCCTGCAGCAACAACAAGTACGCCCTCCAGGGGTTCATAAGTCACAGGGATCATAACATGTAAATCACATCGAATAATTAAATTACCCTAACCTCTGCATCAAACCCCCCTTTACCCAGACAAATGCTCAAAGACATTATGCAATTTAACAAGTCAGGTTTGGAGGTCTCAGGGTGTCCTATTGGGCTAATCCTCCTTAAGTTTGGGGTGTTTCACAGGTGAGAACCAATCCAGGTCATGTAAGTGTATGAGGTGGTGTGGGGTAAGCGTTTGGGCATGGGGTGCGGTGATAACAGGGAAATGTAAATCTTAGGTGACCAGAGGTGACAGCGTTATCCACAAGCATTTCACGGAGATGGAAAGGTTGGCTCATGATAAGACCCCCTTTCTCTTGTCTATGCCACCAAGAGCCACTACCCTAGTTTGGGGACCAGATAGATGGTAGTGTCATACTGCTACATGCCCATGGTCATAATAGGTCGGCTCATGATGAGACCTCCCATCCACCAACTAATACCTTGAGTGTTTATTTATCTTATGGGTTCCCTTTTCTTACTGAGAAGCTTTTTACTGCTTTTTCGGGATTCCCTAGGCAAAGCATCTTAAAGGTTTAAATAGGATTTTAACTCTTGCCAGCTACTTTTACCCTCTGGGCCTTTAGCCCCTTCTTCCCACAAGGCAAGGTACAACTCTTCCTAGTGTGGCGAATCCCAATGCCCGAACAAAGGTAGGGGGAGATGAGAGGAATAAAGATGGAAAGTGGTAAGTATGGAGGGAACGATGACCTTTCACAGTCCCACCCAGTGGCAACCCATCCTAAAGGAAGATCAACTTACTTGGGCACCATGTCACCCTTCCAAGTATGAACAAGTCAAAGAACATAATTTCCAAGCAAACATTATGAAATGAAGGAGAATTCAATGCAACATGTTCAAGTGCTTCAAGAATCAGAGTGACACATACCATGATACCTGGACTCATTACCCCATGGAGCAAGACTTACTGCTACTTCAGGATCGGGCTGGTGGGATGGATACTGCTGCTGCTGATAAATAGGCTGCACTGAAGAAAAGARGGGCCCTCCGARGCCATGCTCAAGTCATCCGACTCTCGGTACTCCATGTCTAGGACCTGTGGGCCTCGAGACATGATCTCTTTAGTTATCCCCAGGGTAGGGGATAACAGGACATACTGCTGAATATAACCATGAACCATGGACCTAACTTTAGTTATTTCAGTTTTTATCTCAGATTTTGTATAACAATGGACTTTTTCAGATCTCTGGATGAATGGTTAATGTAATATTTTGAGTGTCATTTTTGCTTTTTAGAAGAGGTTACAGATGTAACTGTCCAAAAACAAACTTCAGTTTTTCAAGTGAAGATGGATCGAGTATAGGAATGTCATGAAAGGGGGTTAAAAGCACTTATGAATGCCATGGTCATCTAACTATGTATTTTTGTTATCTTAATAAAAATACAGATATTTTTCCTTGGAAAAAAAAAAGTTACCATCAGTGGTAAGGAGAAAAATCATTGGAGACTTCAGAGCCTTCCAGATTCACAGTCACTTGATGTGTTGGACCTGTAGCCGCAAACGTGAAGGTTGATGTCCACCATGGCATGAAATATCCAAGGCACATTGTGGGTTTTTGTGAAAAGTGGGCATGGGGTACGGACACACCCACCAGATTGACCATTCACAATGCCAAAATAATAAAATTTAGGCTAAGTCACCACTACTCGAAATATATATTGAATTTTTTTAAGCTGCCTAGCTTCAAGCCATTCTTTTGAGTTGTCCCCCGTAGGTTATGTCCTTTAGATTATATTTTATTAGGATTAGTATTATTAATGTGTGTTTATGTATTTTATATTCATTACAATTATGACTTCGAATATTATAGCTGAAGATGGGATCTAGTTGCATATTCAATTTGGCTTTCTCGGTGGAGAGGGGGCAAGTTCAGTTAATTCCCTCTTTTACTAGAAGATGACCAGAGAGGTAAGGTTTTCACACAAGGGGAGACTTGTGATACATGGAATCTAGTAACTAGCTTTCTTGGAGAACCCTCATATCAATCTCAAAGGATTCAGGCTGTGAATTGACCTGCATTCATCGCACTTTCTCAAATAATCTTGATCAATAGCTTGTTTAAATTAAACTCGTATACTCATGGACTTATCTATAAAGATTGGCAATGGTCTCACAGTAAGTCATTTAAAAATTAAAGAACTAAGGAACTGTATTCTGAGATTCAGCCACAATATCCCATTGCCAATCAGCTTAATCAGAAGTGGAATGTTGAAGATCACAAGACAAGATGACCAAGGCGGTAGTCAACATATCTAGAAGTCCCACTCTTTTTTTTAAGTCTTGAGTACTTGGGTGGTTGGTTCTTCATAACAATATAGCAGTTAAGAATTGACTACCGGGTATTGGCTTTTGGCATGGATGTTATATACTTTGCCATAAAGAAGAAACAGTTAAGCCTATTAGATGGAACTACATGGTTGCTAGAGATTTTTGGTCATGGATTGCTGCTAAGTACAGTGCCATTTCATTTCCCCTCTTCTTTGGAAAGGAGTCCTTTTAGGGGATAAATGGATTATCCAATCGGCAAGGAGTATGTGGAATGTGATCCAACTGATTTCCTTCTTATATAAAGGACGGTGTCGAGCAACCTTTCATCACACAACTAATCCAGACCATTTCAAAGAATAAACAACTTTTAGATCAGAGTTGGTTATGCAGATCTTAAACAGGATGGACAATTTTAGGAAATGTGTAAATTAATCTTGTGGTCAGAACGAAAGCAGACATACTTGCCTTCCTCACTTATGTAGGGAGAGGGCACCTGTGTGACCATCCTTTGGATTAATGATGTAACATTCTTGATGTCCTTTTATATTGTTTAGAAACTAAATATCTGATGCATTTTCAAAGGAAAGAAAGGTTGCTATCTCAGCAAACTAGGAAGATGTAATGACGTTTAAAGGTTAGCCAAAAGATATTACCTCAAAGCTTTTGCGTCGTACTAGAGCCTCACGTGCAAGATTATCATCTCCTTTCTCCAGTGCAAGTTTTGCTCTACGATACCTGTTTGCAAATAAATTACTCAACCCAATTGTAAGTGAAGCTAGTTCAACAATTTTAGATCTAGGGTTGGAAAAAACAACTCACCAATCATCTGCAGCTTGCTTTGCAGATTTATATCTGTTCTCCAACTGCTTTTGAGACGCTAAGACCTTAACAATGCCAAAGAATTTTTCATTTGTATTTACATGTAAGGCACTGCAGTTATAGCCAAAGGCTATATCTTTCAAAAACAATTACGAGTATGTCCATCATAGCTTCCTTATGATTCAGGATCAAAGAAAATTTCCTAATGATGACTGCCATTGAAATTAAACCCTACTTCACAACACTTTACATCATTGAACCTTGCCATCTACACCTATTAAACAAAAGCTGCAGCTAAACCTGCGCTGTAGCTTGTCGCATCTTTATCAAATCATTGTTCATGTCCAAAACAGTCTGGTCCAACATCTTTTCTGGGTCTTCTACACTGCTTAAAATTGCATTTGCATATGACTGTTGTCAACAAAAGGGAAGAAAGGTTCAGCAAGGTAAGAACACTCTAAATATCTGTGGAGCAGCAATTCATGAGAACCAAGGCCACTCAATTTTTTTTATTATATAGCTATAACAAATAGATTTCCATGAGGCTTAATTATTCTATGGTCTACCTTACCTTTACTAATCTAGCAACACGCTCAAAGATGTTCATTTGTGTTCCAAGAGCACCTCCAGAATGGTGGATTTGTACACCATCATTCGAAACTGCATGTTGCAAAGCTGCCATTTCCAAAGCCCATGCTATAGACCACAACAAAGTCAGCAATTTAATGTTTGATCTGACGACGACACTAGAGACTTTAGCAAATCTGTGTATGAAATTACTTTGCATATACAAAAAGAAAAAAGAAAAGAAAAAAACTGCAACACACGGATCGCTGAAAGCAACCAGTTTGAATAAAGAACACTAGCATACAAGTATTTCATTCAGGCAGAATACAGGCAAAAGAAAGATGGCAGACTCAAGGTTGTACAAACCATACAGAACTCTCAGAAAGGAATAACAGACTCTTATACGAAACAAGTACCTCGAGATTCTGTTTTGGACAATTATATCAAAGGGTCAAGTGATCTGCCACCCTTGTTCTACAGTTGTAAAGCCATCCAGGATCTGTTAAGCATCACTCAGAGACAGACCACCATTGTAGACGAATCTGTCCTTATGAAGGATAGTTTGTTTGCCACATCATCAAGAGGAGTTGTGCTCTAGTCTCATTGCACCACCAATAACGGTGCATCACCTATATTTTTTTGACAAGGTAGTCTCTACTATCAATGGCCATATAGAAGCCAGCAATGGATCCTCCTTGCTATGATTTATGACATAGTTTCACTCTCATTCCAGTGACAGTGGCACTCCTAGAATCTTTCAAATTTCTAGGCTGTTAAGGTGAGATAGTGGTCTGACTGGCTAGACAATATCTGGCAGCATGCTAGTGTTCCGAGAGTTCCAAAGGAATATGAAAAGCGATTAGTAATAGCAGCTAGAAGAATGGCTGTCGCCTGTTAAATATCAATCTCTGGTGTTCATGTCTCCTATTAAAGANTCATTCCAGTGACAGTGGCACTCCTAGAATCTTTCAAATTTCTAGGCTGTTAAGGCGAGATAGTGGTCTGACTGGCTAGACAATATCTGGCAGCATGCTAGTGTTCCGAGAGTTCCAAAGGAATATGAAAAGCGATTAGTAATAGCAGCTAGAAGAATGGCTGTCGCCTGTTAAATATCAGTCTCTGGTGTTCACGTCTCCTATTAAAGAAACGAACCTAAGAAAGAGGGTCAGACATCAAAGGTGGCTAAAATGTCACCCGAATCTTGCACGATGTTATCAAAAAGGATGTTCAGTTCTTCCTATTTGAGGTTGGATGTTGGTTGGCTGTGTGACGCCAATCACCTATAAGCCTTTATTATTCCCATAACCAACAATAGGTGCTTCCTTATGCCACACCAACCTCATCTGCTTAGGACAAGTAGCCCTGCCTGGGCATCTGCTTTTATCAATTATTTTAAGCCAATGTTCGACCAAGTTTCTGGGACAGGGGGGCGTGGAAATGGGTAAACACGTCCAGGGTATATGTAAGGCTGTTGGGAGTGGAAGCAAAGCGGGAAGCAAGAGGACAAAGAACCGACTTTCAAAAGACTCCGGGAGAAGAGCATTCCAGGAGTGTTTTTTATATAATATATATTTCAATATATTTTGATGGATATATAATCAAAAAAAGCATGCAGAATGTCGAATTAGTTGCAGATAAGATAAGATAATTTTATTAATGTCCAACAAATGACCACAAAAGTAGGTCAATGGGACTAAGAGATACATCCAATGTGAGTACAATGTGGAAGTGCAGAAGTGACTCCTAGGTAATGCTGAAAGCAAGATAAAGATGATAACATAGATTTAACTAGTCAATTAATGATGATCATTAAAGCATCAACCATTTAGTACACATATAACATCAACCATCTAGCAATTATAATTTATAACATTGTCATCAAATGATCAACCATAACATCAACCTTCAAGTTTCAAGTTACAACAAATAACATTTGTTATGAACAAACTGGAATAGATAACTCAACCATGAAATGAAACAAAGCATCAAATTCATGATCAAAGAGTTGTAATATGAAGTTGACAGTGCAAAGTTCAAATTTAACCTATCATATAATGTTTGCAAAATAGGCCATAATCAAGATAAAGGACTCAAGTTCCAGAAACTATATTCTAAACTAAAAAAGACAAATAATTCTACTATCTACTTCTCTTTCCTCTTGCCACGAGGAACTTCTAATTCATTCCCACGTGGTCTACAAACAATAGGACTAAGAATAGATGGAAGTGATCATGTAATACAGGGGAGAGCACTACCATAAGTTATACGGCCCCTACGCAACAATGGACATTGTGAAGCTAAAGCTACTACATCTGGAAACCTGCTAGTGCCAACAATGGTGGTGGATGGGGGTGATATCTTTATTTCATGATCAACGTCATGAGTCCCATCAGCCAAAATTTCAGCTTCCAGGCACTCTAAATCTATGGCTCCATCCTCCAAATTAGCCTCCTCTAGATTGCTGACCAAAGTCATATATGTTCTATAATTCTTCGTCGCCTCGCAATAATGAGACAACAACCTCAAGTTGCAGGACACATAAACCAAGATTTCTACCTGGTCTACATTTAAGCTCTATTTCTCTTCACAATGTGGATGAAATTGTGGGTGCTCCAACACCTCTCTGTAGATGAAGTGTCCACAACCTATGAAAGTACCCTCACTACCAATTTATGCAAATGTGTGGTAGTGCTGCCATACATGCTCCAGTATTTGATAAGATTCAACCTATCTCAATCTTTAGTTACATGCATATTAGCAAAGACTCCATGCCAATGTTATTAAGATTGGACCAGAACCGGCTAAACCGGTCGGTCAGACAGGTTTTGGAGGTTTCTTTGGGCATAACCAACCCCTAAGATCAAAAATGACCAATTTTAGTCCTAAAACAGTTTTGTACTGGTGCACCTCGTTCCCCCCCACAAAAAAAAAAAAAGATAAAAACATAAAAAGGTAAAACCCTACAACTACCCTAAAACCTATTTTGATCCATTTAATGGTGCCCCCTTCTATCATGAATGGACTTATCCTGGATGTCTTGGACATTGGCGTTGGACCTTCAAGGGTATCAAGTCAAGATGTCGAGCATATACCCATGCAAAGAACGTAGAGGATCTAGATAGGGATGATTATGTAGTTTGGTTTGATTGCAGACTATAATATGATTATTTTTGGAATTTGCAGGCCATTTAGAGCCTCAATGTTACTATATTTTGGTTCAAATGTGTATTGCCTTCGGGGCCATTTTGCTATATTCACCCTTACAATGCTATATACGTTGAGAATTATAGCTTGGACAGGAACTTCCACACAGGTTCCGTGTGAACGTGCGAGTAGTTTGAGATATTTTCGAAAAGTACTTCTATTTTGTAACTCACTCTAGTTAAAAAGTGAAAGTCTTATTTTTAGCAATTGAGTCTAAAAAGCGTATTTCATGCATGCATGACTTAGACTAGGAGTAATCTCAGAAATAGATTAGGGTTTTGGTCTTAGCTAGAACTACAAAGACGGGACAAGATAGGAGTTCACACACAAGAACACTTGAGCAGTTGAGAAGGTTGAGCGAGAGAGAGAGGGTTAAGGATCATAACATTTTTTGTGATTCAATTTTAACTTTTAAGGGTTAAGGATCATAACAAGTGGTATTAAAGTTCTTCCTTAAGCACAAGTGGAAGAATGTTTTTCTATTTTGCAGATTTTTAAAGGGAAAAATAGGGTTGCAACACTAAGATCCATTTCTATATCTTTCTATGTAGAATCTGAAGATAAAAATTGCCAATTTCAGTTTCTCTCATAAAAATACCCAATTTCAAAAAAAAACGTTCAAATTGGAGTTCGAGAAGCAAAAGTATCCCTTATTTAAAATCGGCTATTCTAGTGTTTTTTCAATGATAGCAACGAATATTGCACAACAAATATCTTTTCACAAATCACCCAAATTGCAACCAAACCAATTTTGGTGGAAGCAAAGTATATACAGATATAGATATCCAGCAAGATGTATTGAGATCTATATATGTCCATCTATGAAGATATTTCTATGGATACATCACGTTTTGTTGCTATTTCGTTTCCCCATCCCTAAGAAGAAGCAGGCGAATTTGAGGCGCTTCACGTCAAACCTTTCTTTGTTCTTCGCGAATGAATTGGGAACAAAAAGCCATGCTATGCTAGCTATGCTTGCTCCCAAATCTTCGATCGATTCTTACTTCGTAGAGCGAGCTGATAAAGTTCACTAACAGAACCCCACCCCTTTCAACAACAACAAGGAAGGGGTTTCCTTAACTTTCCTTCTTAACACGGTACACGAACTGGAGCATGAGATTTGTAAGTAGTGGGGTTGAATCCCCAGAATCTAGGCAAGTGGAAATACCCAATGAATCTGATATTCTTTCTTCTAGCTCATCAATGTAGAGTCTAAAAAATGTAGGAGAGAGTGGACACCTTGTTTCACTCCTATAGTGCTCTGGACCTCCTCTGTCTCACCAGTCCTTGTCCGTACTTTTCCAATAATGGTTTCGTAAAGTGTCATCACAAGCGAGACCCCCAAGGGTGGAAGACCAAAAGCCTCAAGCTTGTCAGGCAATCATTTAAGTCGTTAACATATTGATGCATGTAGCTCTAACCACTAAAGATACGTCTGAACCTACCTACAAAAACTCTTTATTGATGCGCTGGACTTTGTTATGCACTGAGGTTTTATTCTTCCACTCGAATATATTGGAAGGCTTGGGCATACATATTCCCCCACTGAACGAGATTGGTTGATTGTGGGCCACCAGGGATTTGATGGAATGCAGCCACTCATTCACCTGGGGATGGAATCCTTACAGCCATGGGGAGAGTGGAGCCTACCATTTCAAAATTGGGGTTATAATAAAAAATTAGAGAAATATCATGGAAGTTATACATGTTTTATGTTTGGGCCTCAAACCCCATGGGAAATTATTGTCATGCACTTATCTCGTTGTTTATGAACCCAATTGCAGGAAAACTACCACCATTAGATGTAGAGTCAAGGTGCCATTTCGAAATTGGGGTCATAATAGTCATTATAATCGATATTATTAGGGCCATTTAAAATTTGCAATCTCAAGACCCTAACAGAACCAAAAATTGGCAATGCTGAGAAACATGGGCAGGGAGGAAGAGGTCAAAATCCTGTAGGCCATTATCCAAAAGTGTACAAATATTGARGAGCGTTTTCCAAAATTTAAGGAAGCTCATATCATTGGCAAGACATATCCTTCATCTACAACTAATACACCAGAGACATATATGGCTGGGGTGATTTAGCAAAGGCATGTGATGAATGGTATATGGACAGTGGTAATTTATGGGGATACAAGTACTTCCAGCTTCTCTTTGGTGACTCTACTCCACCATATGCAATACACATCATTGAGGGAAGTCCAAAGCAGGTTATGATTACTAGTTTTATTCATGTATATTCTCTAGTGGTAGTGTTCCTTGCAAATCCACACCTAAACTTTTGCAGCTATATGAAAGCTCTTTTGGATATGGATGGTTCTATTTATTTGGATCCACATCACAATGGTGGGCATTTGGAGCACAAAACTAAACCATTCATCAAGCTCAGGTATCATCAATTGAGAATTYGCATGATAACTTGGACATGGGATCAAGGTTTATGGAGAAGCTTCTTGGACTACTKCCGTGTTTARGCAATTGCTTGTTCATGGGACCCTAGTTTCTTGGACTACTTCAAYGTTGCGGTCAGCACCCGTACATGGGACCTTGGTTTATGGTTGTACATCATCACTGCAAGCGATGAGGGTAAACCTTTTTAAAGGGGGGTGGAATGRTGGGATCCTCCCTAGGCTTGTAATGGTGGCTATTTAATGTAAGGTAGACTAGATCTACTATGCTTATTAYRATTAAATAAGGCCCACTAGGTAGCTAGTATTGAATAAATGTAATGTGGCCTCATTATAGAACATGTGTTTCCTCCTAAGAGGTCATAAGTTCAAATCCAGAGGGGGTTAGGATATGTATACCTCCGTAGACTTTAGCAGTCAAATCGTTGCGTGGAGGGGGTACCTTGTCCCACAAACAAGGGGTTCTCATACACCAATTTGATGTCTGGCTTGGCCAAGACCTTAAAATTAGATTATTTTTATTATTTAGAAGATCCACTAGGTAGTTGGCATTAGGGTTTTCTAGCTAGCTATAAATAAGGATGGAATCCTCGTTATGAAGCATGTGTTGGAGTATTGTATTGGAGCTTAGTTCATCAAGTGTAACTACCCCCTCAAAGAGGCAAGTGAACAAGATTCGATCCTTCCATAAAAGGATCATTGTACGATGTTGTCTTACTTTAAGGGTATTTTGGATATAATCAGGTAGAGGAGATTTTCTATCTTATTCTTGGATACATTGTTTGTGATTCAATTCTCAGAGTTAAAGATGATAACAAGTCGTTTTCTTGTGCACAAGTGCAGAAATTTTTTTAAGTTTTGTAGGTTTTTAAAGGGAAAAATAGGGCTACAACACTCAAATCCATTTTTGTACCTTTTTGTGCAAAATTTGAAGAAAAAAATTGCATATTTGAGTTACTCTTGTAAAAATACCCTATTTCAAAAAAAATCATTCAAATCGGAGTCCAAGAAGCGAAGATATCCTTGATTTAAAATCAGATATTCTAGGGTTTTTTGGTAACAACCGTGTGTTGCAAAGCAAATATCATTTCACAAAGCACCCAAAGTGCAACCAAAGCAATGCTAGTGGAAGCAAAGCAACTGTGGCATTTTAGAATTGGATTATAATAGAAAAATCAGAGAAATATCGAGGAATTTATACCCGTTTTATGTTAGGGCCTCAAAACCCCCATGGGAAATTATTGCCTCGCACTTATCTCTATATTTATGAACCCAATTGCAACAGGACCAGTACCACTAGACACATAGTTATAATAGTCGTTCTTATCAATATTAAGGATGTCAAGGGCCATTTAAAATTTGTAGTCTCAAGACCCAAAAATAATGGCAACGTTGAGAAACATAAGCAAGGAGGAAGAGGTCAAAATCTTGTATGTCGTGATCCAAAAGCATACATATATTGAGGATTATTTTCAATAATTTAAGGAGGCCTATATAATTGGCGAGATGTATCCTTTCATCAACAACAAGTATACCAAAGACATATATGCCTAGGCCGATTTAGAAGAGGAGTGTTATGAATGGCATATGGACAGTTGTAATTTCTGGGAAGATGACTACTTCTAGCCAATGTTTTAAAACTCGGATTCAGATTCGAAATCAGTCGAGGGTCAACTAGATCTCGAATTGACTCGACCTGAGACTGTTTACTAAAAAATACATAAAATATTTAAATTTGAATAAATAAAAAGATTCCAAACCATTAGAGACAAAATATGGAAAGTTTGTTCACACATATACCATGTAAGGGTGAATATATCAAAAAATTTCAAAATGGCATTGCGTGTTGTTGCTGCCTTATACACACCTCGGGTAACGTGTAAGAAGTCTCGAGGTGTTGTCACTTGATCCTCTACTCCTCCGTCTAGGCCAACTCCTAGCAAAGCCAAGGGGGGTAGTCCCTAATAAAATAATCTAAGGTTGGACTATAAGCTAAGTACAAAATATGAAATCTAGGATTTTATTGCAAACAAGAGCAAGATGTAAATAACTTTACACTAGCAGCATATATGACACATCAAAGAAAATTTGTTTATGTTGGAAAGTAAAACATTCAATATTTTTGCATATATATAAGATATAACTTGAAAAGGAAATA
>JASDQU010028282.1:2140-12220 GCA_032191745.1 Picea mariana
TTAAAAGGAAGTGAAATAAATAGTATAAATAAACATCATTATACATTCATTTGATACAAGTCGAATTTCAGAGGAAATAAGAAGAAAAGAAGGTCGGATTTCAAGGGAGGATGAAGTCTTTTGGTGATGTGTTCTAAGGTATGTTATTTTCAGGTCATCTTACCATTTTTTCCATAACTTTTTTTCTAGAACGATTCAGATGGTGAAATCACTATGGTATTGAGAAGACATATCAAGGTACCTCTAGTAAAAATTCCAGCTCTTGAGTCACTATAATTATGGAGATACACTCTATGGAAGATAGGGTTTGTGACCAATCTTGAAGCTAGTCAATAAACAGGTGTTCCGGGTAAAACAGTCATAACTTCTTCATCTAGAATCCAAATGAAGTGGAACGAATTTCATTGGAAAGAGTACAGACTATAGTTTCTTTTGTGTGAGTTTCATAATCGGATGTTAATTATTGAGCACAGGGCATTCTGTGAAAGTTCACTCTCCTGAATAGACCAGAATTGAATAAAGTATACCATTCTTTCTATAACCTATTTTTGGGGAGGATTCAAGGAGTGAAAATTGGAGGAGTTTCAGAGAATACATTGAGGAATATTATATATAGGATCAGAGTACTCCAAGAATTGAAAAATTGTAGAAATTGAAGAATTCTCAGAAAGCATTATCAGGTTCTATGTGATGATTGGTTGATGGTGATGATTTAATGTAAAGTTTTATTATCTCTCGTTTATTCTTGGGTGGAAGGAAGGGGAAAGAATGGAGAGTTCAAATATCTCTTGATATTGGAGGATTGTATCTTCCTGTTGGAGGTTTATCCCTCTCTTTACATTTGGAAGCTGTAGCTACCTTTGGAAGTCATTACTTCCCTTGAACAATAACTTTTGATTATTTCTCATATATTGTGCATGGTGTATTGTGGTGTATTGGTGTAACTCGTATACTATTGTTCATTTCTCATTGGATATAGTTGAATGGTTTAATTATAAGTTGAAAAAGGTTTTAAATTGTACTTGATACTGATTCACCCCCCTCTCAGTATCAACAATGGGAGGTGATCGTTCTGATCATTCAATCTTATTATTTCTATGCACGTAACTTTTTCCTTGTTCCTTATTAACTTCTTAGTGATTCAAATTCATACTATAATTATATTCCAGATTACTGCATAAACTCATTGCTGTAACAATCATGATTATTGCATGATGGTTAAACATAAGACAATTATAATCTACGATGCATCCAAACAGAATAAATAAGAAATCACATAAAAGACATGTAAAACAATATTTAATGTGGTTCACCCAACTCTAGGCTACATCCACTATGGTTGGCTTCTTTATTATTCTTTCATTAAGTGCTTCATGCTTGCGCACTATGCTTACAAAGATACATCATGGATATATTTCTCTTCTACTAGCCTAGTCGCTCTGCAGTGCAAGTCTCTCTCTCTCTCTGTATCATCCCTTACATTCATACTTCGATTCTCTCCATTCCCATCCTATACTATCAACCTTCTCACTGACATGCATTCTCAGCAGTTTGGAACAAACTCCACAACATTGCTCGAGAGTAACCACATGGAGGAACTAGAAAAATAATAACCAAAGAACCCCTATTCTACTAACCCATTACATATTTATACATACAATCTAGGGATTAACACCCTACTTGATTCCCCCCAAAACCGTATTACCATGCATGACTTCTCCAATTAATTGGTTGTTCAAATGATTTCATTTTCTTTTTCGTTTGCATGCTTCGTTTGCACTCCGACTGCTTTTCCTTCTGCTTTTCCGTGTCCTTCTATATTTAAAATGTCAGGATGTCATCCTTCCTTTTTTTACACTTTCTTCTCCTACTTTACTCTGCTTTATTCTTCTTCCTTCTTTATTCCCTGTTTTATTTTGCTCATTGTGCATTGTACTTTGGATGCGCCTCAACTGCACACTATCTAGTCTTCCATATTCTCCTACGCACTTCTTCTATACTTAGGATTTTTCCAAAAATTGTAACCCAAAACTACCTATCCAACAGGCCCCCAACAACCACCTATGGCTCATCCCAAGCCACTTAGACCTATTTCCTTCTCCTCCATACTACAATCAAATTTTTGGAGGCTTCCTTAGCTACCTCCACTTCCTTGAGTATCATTTCCTTTATTTTTGTGATCTCTTCTTCCCCCTGCATAGTCAATCTTGTCAGTTTCTCTTTCGCTTCCAAGATTGCTTGCTTGACCTTTCCCTGCGTAGTGTCCAGTTCACTTATGACCCTCATTTCTTCTTCCTATAGTGGTCTTAAATGATGTTGCAAGATCTTTTTTTGATCCCTCAATTTCTCCACTTCTAGGTATGACTACCTTGTGCCAAGCTTGTTTTCATATGTTTTGTTGGTAGAAGTGTAGTGACCCTTTCTGAAGCTTGTTGTGCATGTTCCTTTTCTTTCCATAGCTTGGCCTCTACAACCTTCATCTCTGGATCGTCCACAAGATATGTCCATATCTGTGCGATCTCCTCACAGAGTTTGGTGCACTCTCTTATCTTTTTAATATTAGTGATTGTTGTTGTTTCCATTCTCTCTCCTCCTTCTCATACTTCTAGTGGCATCCCTAGTGTGCTCCACAATTGTAATTCCTCTATATGTGATCATAATCCCTTGATGACTTCGCCAATATTCAATACTTTTTCTTCAATAGTAGCTTCTACTACTATGGGGACTTCCAGAATAGACTTGTATAGTTTTTGGACAACTTCTTTTGTTTTTTGCACTATGTTTTCATCTTTGTCCTTCTCCTTGAGGGATTTCCTTACCCTTTCCTCGACCTCATTCTTGTTTTTCGTTACCTCTTCCACTCGGCCTTCATATTCCTTCTTTTGTTGGAGTGAAGCATCATACTATTGTTGCAACTGATCTCTTTCGTCCATCACTTTCATCATCTCCTGTTGTGCTTCATCGCCTCTTCTCTTAATATCTTGCAATATTCCCATTTGCAAGTCTTGTAATCTTTGTATTTGTATCCTTGATACCACTATGTCTAGGTGTCCTAGTGCATTCACCTGTTATTTTAACTCAGGCGTTGGAAATTTGAATGGGCCTTTCTCAATCTAAAGTGTTTGATACCCGACTGCTAATTGGTTCAAGACCAGATGCACACTCTTTGCTTCTTTCCCTGGAATACTAGATGGTCCTCCCTCGGTTCTTCTCTCTTTTTGTAGGCTAGAAGCTACTAAGAGTTGTTGGAGTGCTACCAATGATCCTACACTCTCTTTTGTGTCTCTTCTTGATTCTTGATTTCTTCCTCTATTAGTTCTTTCGCAGAATCTCATACCTAGTAGTTGATCATATCAATGTCATCATTAGTTAAAGTATACACTAGGATTCTCTATGCACTTTAGTATTTTTGCACGCCCCTCCTCCTGGTTCTTTCCCCTTATTATTTTCTTTGTCTCCTATCGTGGGGACTGTTTGTTGAGTTTTTGTTGTGGATGGGCCAGGCATATCTCCTGCGCCATTATTTTTCTCATTTCCCTACTCTTCATCTAGTTCCTCATTACTTTTATCTTTCTCTTCTTCCGCTTTTGGTTTCCTTGTTTTCTCTGCTAGGATTTTCTAGTCCTCTTCCCAGTCATTCATTATCTAGCATACGTCCTCTGTTGTCACCATGTAACTAGTTGGAAACCATTGGTGTTGGATCCTTCTTGGCTTGCACATACATGTGGTGCATTCCTTATTTAAAACGCGCGATATCCTTATATGTTTCTAATGTCTCTACTGATATGCATGGTGTGTGTGCAACTAGATGTGTGGTATTTTCCAAGTATACATAAAATGTGGCATTAGTGTCATTTTTTCTTCTCTTAATCATCGTATGCCATAAGTTGGAATATCTCCCATCCAAACTGCCTATTCCTGATGTGCGAATGTGTTGATAGTAACCTGGTTCATTCCACCCAACCAATGAAATCAATATCAACCATGCATAGTGGAATTCCATGCCATTTTCTTGTGCCTCAATGCAATCCTACAAAAACTAGTTCACCAAGAACGTGGTCCAGTTCATCTAAACCCCTTCAAAACATTTTTCTTTAGATACAATGACTACAACTGGGACTTCATCCTTACTACACTTACACATAAAATTGTAGCCCAGTACTTGCGTTGAAAACAAAACAATGGTGTCATTGATGTTTTCACACAAAGTCCCCTCTTTCCCCTAAATTCCTGGAACTTTTCCTTCATTGACTCTGAGAGGGTTGCTACTAACGATGCTCCAAATTTTGGTAGGGTCATTCATCTTGTGTGACAGATTCTTTAACTGGATCTTCATCTGTTCTTTGGTAGCTATAGCTCAATTCTTGTGCACTCAAATTCAATCTGGTTTGCTCTTTCTTACATGAAACAATGCCTTACACTTAACGACTTTCTGTTGTTTTTCTGCCTTGTTTCCAACTATGCATGTATCATCCTGCCTTAAATACCTTGTCCAATACGCCAACTTGGTTGATGAGTTGTTACATAAATGCATCTTTATTACCAAATTCATCATGTGATTTTTCCCTCATGCTACCAATATGTCGTGATTTTTGGTGGATTTTACCATTTAAGATTATACAACGCCTTTATGAATTATCATTCCTGCCTTGTAGCCATCATTTTTGTGCTTAAATGATTTTAACGATATTGTCATTGTCAAACTATGCAATGGTTCTTGCTTTTGCATCTGTGTGCTTCATAGTATTTATCTTCTGTGTATCATTTTCTAAATTGATACAGTTCTATTATGATGTGTGATAACCATTCCTTTTGTGCAATCTCCTATGCCATGTACTTCGACACTCTTTTTCTTTTTCTATATCTACTTTTTGTTTGATTTTCTTCCTTTTTATACTTTTTATTTGTTCTTTCCTTTTTTTTCCTGCCTACTATAGTACAACTACTATGATACATGTGTTCTGGCACAACCTAGATTACTACGCAGATTGTCGACCGTCTCTATAGAGTCTCGGTCAACTTCCATTCACCATTACTCCAAGGAATTCTGAATTCATGGTTTCCGACTACACAAAACTTGCCTATGTTACATGTTGAATCACATATGGTCTTAACCAGTGTATTCTAAACTTTCCTGGATGATGCATAAATGTGTTGTCATAGAGTAATACCAAATTTCCTACTTGAAACTTTTTTAGTTTAATGCGTCGATCATGCCAAGCCTTCTCTCTCGCTTTCTAAACTAGCTAATGGAAACCAGCTACAAACCAATATTCTTCAAGTTGTACCAATTGTGCCAATCTCTCCTATATTGCACCAAAACCTGATAGCTCAGTGATTGATGTAGTGCATAGGCTAGGTAGAATAAACTCCATTGGCATCACTGCTTCTTTCCCATAGACCAACCTGAAAGGTGTTTGTCCTATCAAATTTTTACTTGTAGTGTTGTAAGCCCATAATACTGCAGGAAATCTTAAGTCCTAGTTTTCTCTCCTTACATTGCAATTTTTTTTCAAAGCATTCTCCAAGATCTTATTAAAATCTTCCATCGTTCCATTGGCTTGAGGATGATACATGGTACTCTTTTGATGATGAATTTGAAACTCCTAAGTCAATGTTGCAATTGTCTTGTTTAGAAAGTGTTTTCCTTGATCAATGAGTAATATGCATGGACATCCAAAGCTTGTGACTACATTCTCAAACAAAAGCCTCGCAGTAATCTCTGTTGTACATTATGTAACAGGTGTTGTTTCTACTCATCTTGTCAAGTACTCTATCACAGTGATTTTGTATCTTTCCCCTAATCTTCTTGCTTGTGGATTGATTTTCCCTACAAAGTCTATGGCCCATTTCTCAAATGCATGCAGCGTAACCTGAGGATTCAAAGGAATTTCATCCCTCCTAGATGGATTTCCCACTCTTTGACATACATTGCATGACTAACAATATTCCTTTGAATATTTGTGGAGTGTGGGCCACCAAATCCTTGTGCAGACAACATTCTGTGCAGTTTCTCTCTCTGCATAATGTCCTCCTGCAATCCCATCATGAGATTCTTCAAGTATCATCGGTCTCTCATGTTCCAACACACAACATATCAATATTCCATCTGCACCCAACTTGTATAAATTCTCTGCAATCAACTAATAATATGTTGCTTTCACTACCAATTGCTTCTTCTGTGCAACCGTCATGTCTGATGAAGCCATTCCTGTATTGAGAAACTGCACAATGTCCAAGAAGTAATCATCCCACAATGTCCAAGAAGTAATCATCCACCATATTTACTATAAATAGTTGTGCATTTGGGAAGTTTTCATCTAAATTGCCTACATATTCTCTTGATAGTATGCACGATAGATGATTTGGTCCTGCATTCAACTTCCCCGATTTCACTAGAACCTCAAAATTGTATTCTTGAAACAATAATAGTCATCTGCATATTCTCCCCCCCAACACTGGATTTTTGACTAAGTATTTTAATGCAGAATGGTCTGTATACATCTTAATGTAAGACCCCAATAAATAATGTTTGAACGTTTATAGTGCATAGACCATTTCTAATCCTTCTCATTCTGTGGTAGTATAATTCTTTTCTACTATGGACAACTTCCTACTTGCAAAAGAAATTGGGTGATCTATGTTTCCCTCCCCTGGTTTAGATAGCACTCCACCCAATGCTATGGAAGATGTATCTACATGAACATGGACCTCCTTGTTCCAATCTAGAAAGATCATAATTGGTGTGGTTAGTAGTTTTTACTTTAAGGTGTCAAACCCCTTTTGACAGTCCTCGTTCCATTGCAAATTTTCTTCCTTCTTTAGTAACGTTTCCATCAATGTTGAGATCTGTGCATAGCCCTTGATAAACTTCATGTAATATCTTGTATGACCCATATTTTCCCTCAGCTCTCTATCTTATGTAAGAGGTTCTAAATCTAGAATTACTACAGTCATGGTTGGATCTACTAGTAATCCATGTTTGCAAACTACATGTCCCAACAAATTTCCAAACGACAAGAAAAAATACACCGCTTCAATTTTGGTGAAATCTGACACTGTGTACATCGATCCAACATTAGCATGAGGACTTCTATATGATCCTTCAATAGACTACACATAGTCCAATCATCTAAGTACACTTTAAGGAACTTATGGATAAATTCCTTGAATGTTGCAACCACTACTCTGGAAAGCACCACAGGGGCATTCTTCAATCCAAAAGGCATTATTATATACTGATAACTCCCCCACTATGTCGTGAAAGTGGTCTTGTGATGGGCTTCCTATGCAATTTTTATCTGATGGTACCTTGAGAATCCATATGTGAAAGAATAAGTTTCTTGACCCCCTACATTCTCCAATGCCTCATGTTACGAGGAAAATCACTCTATGGCATGGGGTAAACCAAAACAGACGAAATGACTACAAAAATCAACTTGAATCCCAAGTATTCTATATAAATGAACATGCTAACAAGACAAGATCAAGAGCCTACCTCATTCAAAGGTTCAATGAAGACCACCGTTGATCACGTAACTCAAATATTTATACCTGCAACTTGTCATCAATAAACAAGATACACAAGCATATGGTGATAATATATAATGTTAGCACATACAATAGCATAATCCATTAACATTTATAACAAATACACCCATGGAATAACAATTCAAATATTTCTGAGATATCATTTGGATGAGAAAAGAGTATTTCTATTAAAAATGATCAACAAAAGTGTATAAGTGACAAACTTATGTTTAAAAACATCTCAGAACCAAGAAACTAAGTCCCTTCCAGCTAGGCCTCCATGTAACACCATGTTTCCCCTAGTTTGTAAAAATAACTGGACTGGCCAAGAACTGTGGCAAACTCAGAAATGAGAATGTGTGATGTGAATGGACCTTGTGGAAAAGGTCGATGAATGTGAATACTATTATGAATTTATATTGCAGGATTGATGAGAGGGGATATGATGAAAAAGAGACCATGATGGCTAGAGAAAGGTGGTGGAAGGCACCTGGAAAGGTGGCGTTAACTTCCACCGAAAATCAATACCATATTTGGACTTCACTGGCCCAGAGAAACAAGAGTGGCTCACTGCCTCGTATTAAATGCCTCACATTTAATATCCCACCGGCTGGTAGGTAAATGGCTCCTCAGGAATTAATGAGGGATGGGGAAAAGGAACCGCCCATCCGTAGGAGTTGCAAACCTGACCAGTGCACGGAAAATCATGCCGCATGCAACCTCGCAAGAGGATAAGGCATGGGGGAGAAGCGATTGGGGGGGCAGACACGAGGGGAGAAAGAGAAATCTGGCGATATTCAGAGTGAGTGATAGCAGAGAGGAAGGAGAGTAACCTTCGCTCCTGGTCACTGGAAAACAGAGACGCAATCTCACAGCATCGTGGTCTCAACTCGGGGGTGGCTAGTGGTAAATCCACTGGGAGTCACTAAGCCTACGGTTGGGTGGAAACGAGCACCCCTCTCAGCAGTCACATAACCCCTAGTGTTACTTTCTGATAAGTTTTTTTCCTTTGGCATCTTGAAATATATGTATTCTGACATTTATGATCATAAGCTGTGAAATTGTGAAAGATTTCATTATAAGAATGTCTGTATGGTGTCTTGATCAGTATTGGTAGTTGTATGTTTATATGGAAAGACTACGTATGGCTTATGTTCTCATAAATCGTTATTTATATGTGTATTGATCTAATTCAAACTTCACGTCTGGTTCTCAGGAGAGCGATACCCTTATCTGCCTCAAATAGTACCCTGGGTAAACCTCCCCATAGAGATACCCTTCTCGAAAAGCCCATCAAGAACCTAGAAAAAGGACGTGAAGGCACAAGGCCTTAAGAAATC
The DNA here is from genome assembly GCA_032191745.1 of Picea mariana. Lineage (NCBI taxonomy): Eukaryota > Viridiplantae > Streptophyta > Pinopsida > Pinales > Pinaceae > Picea > Picea mariana. The sequence goes on from JASDQU010028282.1 coordinate 11,011, forward strand.
CTTTATAAGTAACAAATCGACGAACGAGATCCCATCGGGAGATCGGTGGTCACTCACGACCGTCAGATCGGAAGAAGAAACTGGAGTGTTAATTGCCTTAACCCTCAATAGGAGTTGATCGACGGACGAGATCTCGTCGGGAAATCTGTGGTCACACATGACTGTTAGATTGGTAGGAAAAAGTAGGGTGTTAAATGCCTTACCACTTTCTCTTTCTGTGTCTTGGTGGGTAGCGAAGAGATCGGGATCGTAGATCCCCAAGGTCCATGAGAACATCTAAACCGTTGATTTTTCCACGTCCAGAAAGTCGTGGGAGAATGCACAAGTTAGGAACCTATATGAGCCATCAAATCTTGGCTAGAAAACCCGACAGTCGTTGGATCTGTCAGGAGATACCCGAGGGTTAAACCCCCAGTGAATAGGGGCAAAAGCCCCAAAATAGATATGGACCGTCCGATTTAAGGAGGCCACGTGTCGTGAGATTTCCCATTTCAGGAAATCGGGAATCGCGAACTCGAGAGTTCTGGTGATGAGAGATCGGGACTTTCCATGGTGGAAACCCCGAGATAGATCTGGACCGTCCGATTTAAGGAGGCCACGTGTCGTGAGATTTCCCATTTCAGGAAATCGGGAATCGCGAACTCGGGAGTTCTGGTGACGAGAGATTGGGACTTTCCATGGTGGAAACCTCGAGACAGATCTGGACCGTCCGATTTAAGGAGGCTACGTGTCGAGAGATTAACCACATCAGGAAACCAGGGATTGAGGATTTGGGAGTCCCATGGTTGAGAGTTCGAACTCTCATGATGATAAGTCCCGATGAACGGACGAGATTCTTTCGGAGGATCTCAGGGTCTATAACGACCATCAAATATGAGGAAGAGATGTCGACTTTAAGCTAGGGCACGAATGCACCTTAGGGTGAGTGGTGAGCAGATCTGGACGACCAGAGTCCACCCGCCCAGATCTACAGTTGAGGCTTCATTCCGGATCCCCCTTGTTGTTCTACCTTTAGCGGTGAGGGGGCGGTCCGGAATCGAACGCGCAACTCTTGAACGGTTAGGATTTATTCGCCTTGATCAACGGTGCTCAGGTGAATTCTGGACCCCCCTTTCCATTCTACCTTTAATGGGGGGGGGTCCGGAATGGTGTGGCATGTGAACTGGGACCCGTCTCCTGTCACGTCGCCCTCCGTGTCATGCTTCCCTCT
>JASDQU010028282.1:12244-29247 GCA_032191745.1 Picea mariana
ATTGGCCAGTCGCTAGCCCTGCAGATGTTTGGCGGTTGCAGAGTCGAACTATTCGACATTCCTGTAGTGCCAAGTCATGAATTACTGAGAGGCGCCATGGTTATTTGACCTGTGATCATGATCCACGATCACATGGGAGTAGACAGAGAAAGAGCTAGCTTACGCTAGGCCTCCGCAGATATTTCGGGGGCTCTGATTTTGCAGAAAGCAACGAAAAATTTGATTATGGTAGTGGGTGCGTTACACTCCACCACTTCAATCCTCCACCAAAGGCAAGCTCATATAAAGGAGACAATGAGGTTCTCCATCAAAGAAGTAATATCTTGGGGACTGAACAATGTGTTATCACATGATATTGTCTGGAGTCGTATGTGTTCATTGTTAGTACCTAAGTCTGTAATTTTTAACCCTTGTCTCTCTTTCCTTATCGTATGCCAAGTCTCAAATTTTTTGTCTTTTTTCCCCCTTCAACTGGTAACATTGTTTTTTGTTCACCCCTTTTGTGTTTAAGTGCCCTTGTCTCCCTTAATGTCTTATCCGGAAGGAGTCTCGACCCCAAGCCCCTCTGTTTTTCCCCAAGGGTAAACACTCATCTCCTTTTGTTGCAATCATTGGTCTCCCTATTTTCCCCATCCCCCATCCAGTCATCCAAGTCTTTGCTTACACATGCCGCAACCATGGACACAAAGCACAACTTTCATAATAGTCCATTTCAGGATCGAAACGCAAGCAGCATGTAGTTTTAGTATTTCAGCGACAAAGATTCCAGGAGCAGTTCAAATCAACATCTCACGGGAATTCAAAAGTCCAAAATTGCACGAAGTATAGCGCCAAGGAAAAAGGTCTGAAGTCCCAAGGCCCAAAGTGAGCATGAGCCGTCGATATTGAGGGGGATAGGTGGCATCCAATCCAAAGTGTTTGGGGAAATGAGCTTCTGGAGATTCCAAGTGAGAAGTGTGTAAAACTCCCAAAGAGCTGAAGCCCGGATTCCCGAAGCAATTGTGGACCGTTGATCTCAAAATCAATCGGAGTCGTTGATCTTGGGGGCAGTGCCTCAAGAAGCCCTGAAGAGCCACAATCCTGAAATAAAATCTGAGCCATCAAAATGTGAGGACACGTGGAGGCAGATCCCTCACTTCAGGGTTTGACGCTCCAGAGAATCATGGAATCTAAGCTTCGAAAATTTCTGAAGCCACCGAAGTGTCGAAGGCTCGAAATGAATATGGACCATCCATCAATGGGGACACGCAACAGCCAATCTCTCACTTCAAAATTTCTCCTCTGGGAGAATTTTCATGTTTCACATTCAAGCACCCGAAGGCCGAAGGACTGAAGTAATTCTCAGTCGTTTGATTCAAGAGGAAACGCATCAATAGATCGCCAGCTCCGGGTAAAAGAGATGAAGACAAGCAAGGTTTGAGATTTTGATTTTCCAAAAGTCTGGAGCCACGAAGGGATCTCAGTCGTCGATCTGCGAGGGCCACACGTCAACAAATCGCCAGCTCCAGGCAAAAGTGTTGAAGGAAAATGAGGATTTAGATTTGATTTTCCCGAAGTCTGAAGCCACAAAGGGATCTCAACCATTGATCTTTGGAGGCCACGCATCATCAAATCCTTAACTCTAGATGTTTTTCTTCGAGGGAAAAATAAGTTTGAGTGTTGATTTTCCTGGAGCCTGGCGACCCAAAGGAGATCTCAGCTGTCGATTTAAGAGGATATGTGGTAGTCATCAATGTGGACATGTGGTGCACTCATCAGTCGTGACACATGGAACCTATCCAACAATGACATGTGGCACTTAGTCCAGGCAGTCGTGGGCATATCATTCATTTCTTTATTAGTGACACGTGTCACTTCTCTTTCATGACACATCAGCATGGTGATGTTAGGCCACCACGTCAGATCATCCTCTGGGAGGTGTTATTGTTCAACATCAAAAGTGGTGTCCCCCCCCAGGGCACAGTTTGGCGGATTCTAAAGTTGGTGGGAAGTTATGCTGGATGATGGCACTAAATCTAGCAGGTGCACCCAGATTGCAGATCGGAATCAGATCTATGGCCACAGTCCATTGCGGCGACACAAAATGATCAGGCGATAATTTTTTTAAGCAGTCCCGCAATGGAAACCATGGTATGGCGAAAGTGCTATGTGGTGAAATATGGTGGATTGAGGACCCAAAAGCAGTCTAAACCCAAACCAACTTTGAGAGGCCCTGCAATCATGTGTTTATATGGAAACCTATCCGATAGCATCACGTGGTCACCCCCTGAGCATTAGGTCTCGTTCAATCTCCGAGGAAAAGAAGTTAATGGAAGGTAGGTTTGGTGGTTGAAACCTCCGCTCACCCCATTAATGGAAGTCGTGGGGGAATCTAGAGTTGTCAGCCCGTGGTACCCCTACAAACATATTTTCCTACCAACCCATGCTGATCTGAGCTCGTGTCCGACAGAGAGATGCACGTTCAGTATGACAGAATAAATTGCTGACGCAAAGCTTTGATTGTAGTGGTCAAGTCACACTCTTGGTAGTGGTGAATTGTTATGATTATAAATAGTTAGTTTTGATATTCTATTAATGTGGTCAACTAGTTGAGTAGAGCTCCCTATCTTGTAATGTTTTGGTGCCAGAATTGTTCTCTGGTTATGTATCAAATTTGAGACTTTCATGTTAATAGAAGTCAGCTTCTTTTCATCTCTCTGTAAAAATTGTGCTAAAACACTCGGGCATGAGGATCCAGTCGAGGTTTGTTATGTTGTTGTAATGTAGGTTTGATTACAGTGGTATCGTGACCAGTTTTAGTCAGCTCCCTTGTTATCTTTTTCCCTCTTACATTAAATGGGTCGGGTATGGAGTATCCAGTCGAGTTGTTGTAGATGCATTGTGATGTAGGTTTGATCATTGTGTTGTTGTGACTATGTTGTTTGGACATATTTCAGTGTCTAAAGCTTGAGCTCAAGAGTGATCTTGAGTCTGAGTTTTTCTTCTCCAAGATGCTTGAAAGCCTGATGCCCAAAGCAGTCGTGTTCACCTTTCTCACTAAGTCTTCCCTCTGCTCACAATTAAACTCAATTCACTAACTAAAGTTAATGTGGCTCTCACTTCCCTGTGCATTTCTTGTCCAGTTATGTATTGAACATCATTCATATATTGAGTTTTTTCCATTGACCTCACTCATATAAAACAAACATCCACCAAAAACTCTGATGGGTACTAGGCTTATCCTCCCTCAATTTGAGGGTGACTCTCAGTGCTAACAAAATGTGTTTAGACTTTCAAGGATAAAGGGATGCAGACTCAATGTGAAGTGAAAATTTCTCCAGAGTATCTTTTCTCTCAAAAGTTGAACTCTCTCCTCCTCCATGGCTTGGATATGGCTCAATTTATAGCCTTAAAATGGAAAAGAAGGGAAAAGTCAGAACGTTTCCAATATATGGAAGGTCAAGGATCATGGATCTCCTGATGTGACATGGAAACTCGACACAATTTTTAATTTTGATCACTCAAATCAATGTACGTGTTCTGTAGTGGTGCAACCTGTGTATATGCATGTTGTCTAACTTGTAGGGTGCGTATATGTGGAAAAATATGATTTTTTGGCTCTGGTAAGTGCAAAAGGGGACTTCAAGTCTGTATAGGGAAAAGGAAATTCCATCCAAGCAAGTTGCATGGGGTGAGGAAAACTTTTCTATAACAGATTCACCCTAATGTGTGAGGTTAGAGGAGTATCTACGATGGTCGAAATACATTATAATTCCTAGAATTTGAGTAATGGAGACTTAGCTGGAAGAGCTAGTTGCTCATGAGAATATTACAATCCATAATGACTTTGTACACACGGCTACCAATCTAAATTACACTGCAAATCCATGTGGAAATATACCAAATAGATATTCATGGCCATGAATAGGAAATACAAAGCAGACACATGCCATACGTTGTCATAGTCATTAACAAGGCCTAGTGGAAACCAATCTCAAAATAAATATGAAGATATATGTATACAATGGAGTACAATATGATCTTCCATGATCATTGAAGTCATATAGGTACTCACCCAATGAATGATAGCAACAACTCAGGAAAGCTTCTATTGTAAATTGATTCTCCATGTCTTCTACACGATCCGCCAAAGGTGCAAGTATACATCATGTGAATAGAGGAGTTTAGGTCGAACAGAACGAGACTTCGTTTTATTACTGGTCATTAAGGTATATCGTTAAAAAATGTGAGACAACCTACCGATAATGAAAGTAGGTATCAAGGCACCGAGTACATTCTTACAAGTGCGAATAAAGGTGTTGAGGTTGAACACTTGAACAATCCATCGATCATGAGACATTGATGTATTCCCAACTATCGATGGTGGGAGAACCTTCCACTGATTATTGCAAGCCTCTAGGTACTAATAGGACTCTAGGACTCATTTCCAGAATAGATGAGTTGAGGTTGATGGAAGGAGACCCACTAAAAGGAGAGAATTAAGGAATATATCATCAGTCAGCACGAGGTACAAAGAAATATCTTGATGATTTGGAGGAACTTGGAAGAAGAGGATGTTAACTAACCAATGACCCTGTGCATCTTTTGCGTGCACCAGATGCAAGTAGTGAATGAAAAATACCCTCTAAATAGCATCCAATAAGGAAGCCTACCGAAAAAGGTGAGGAAACCACCAATAAGGCTAATGGAATCCAAGACACTGCAAAAATCCCAATGTGTGAATAGATTTCTTTCCATTGAACACAAGGGAAACCCCCTAGTCAACAAACAATGAGGAGATGTCGACTGTTGGGTTCAAGGTTACCTACGCATAATGAAAATAGGACCAGGGTGCATGGTAGGACTACAAATTCATGTGAATCTAAGACATAGTGAGGGTATGGACGACATGCAAATTCAATAGTTTTGAGAAATGGCTGACACAAGATTATATACATCCTTTCAACAAGATCATGAGACATATGGAGGACTCCGACAACATAGACTTGATGATGAAACTTTGTGATGGAGGAGGAATCAATCAAACTCTTCATAGAGACTGGAAGAATAACCAGTCGGAGGAGTAAACTCTAACTAATGAGCTCAGCTTCCTAAGGTCATGCTAAACCCAAACTTTGGATGACAAGTGGACTCAAATTTTTTTTCTTTGTTCAAAGGCGACATGACCGATGCCAATATACGACAACATTATTTTCCCACCCGTTTTTTTTTGTTTTTTCATAGGAAAATGAATGCTATGATACAATGGAGGAAACGAGTGTCACGACTAAGAAACTCGATCCAATAGTGGAACATACCTATGCTCAATGCAAGGAAGTGCATGTAGGGTGTGGACACTCGGGGGAATGTTTCCTCTTAGGGTACATGGTGTCAAGCTGCAAAGGATATACACAAAGCTCTACTTGGCTAGTGACTCAAATTGCTGAGGTAATAGGCTTGTAACGAGAAAGAGTGAATTGACAATAGGCACAATATTGTAAGCAAGATAATGAAATTCAATTACAACTTAACTCCAAAGAATGTCCTTTTTCGTAGATTTAGTCCCCTAGGCTCGAAAAAGTATAAAACAATACCTAGGAGAACTCTTCTAGCCAATGTTGACTAGAGTATTCCTTTTTTCGAAATTAGTCTACTTGTTACAAAAAAGGGTTAAACTTACACCAAATAGAAGTCCTTTCAAATCCATTTAATGAGTGTGAAAGAGACATGTTCACTCGACAATCTTTTCGCTTTTTGAGAGAGTCGGAAAAAAGCTTAACTAAGACTCAAGGGGAGTCCCATAGCTATAAGTTTGGATGTTTGTGACTAATAATGTGGGGTTCGAACACAAAGTCATATTGGAACTATAAGAGACTCCCGTTCCTATGGAATAACTTATGCATGGGCACCAACTGGCACAAAGGTTCTAACTAGGGCACTCATGTTTGGTAAGCGTCTACCACTCAATAACGACACTTCTAGTGGTAATAAGAAGTTTATATGTCACTAATAAATGGGTTTGTACCAAAGGCATACAGATCACATTCATATGATAATGCAAATATGAAAGATGGAGTGACAACCTATCCTATATGTTTCTAAAACAAAACACCTGCCGAAGTCATGAACGGGCGATATGATGCTAGAAATTGCAGAAATCCATGGACAAAACTGCCAAAGCCAACTCCTTCCACTGCACTATCAGTTTACTAGGTCAAAAAATTAGCATAAACTATATAAAGTGGACAAAAAATTTCTACTAATAGTAAAAATAACCAATTTTACCATACCATTGAGTTTGTTACCCACATAGTGCATTTTGGACCAATTTTCCCACGATATTCAAGTGTTGATTCTGGGAGCTACGATCAACAAAATTGACAATTGTTTGGACCAAGTAAGTGCCCTTCCCCTCCTCTTCATTTTTAATGGTTTAAATTTTAAAATTAGTCCTCATTTATTTAGTTTAAGAGGGTGCAAAGTGTAAACTAGGGTGTACATGAGCTATAGTTTATTGGGTCATGTATGTGGAGACATGTAGGTGGGAAAAGAAAAGCATTCCCACGTATATGTGGCCCTACATGTGATTGTTAACACTACAGCCCGCGTACAAGTTCGTAAACAAGTTTTTAATGAATTTGACTCAAAAAATGATTTTCCGTTGGCAGGATGGTGCTTGAATGTAGAGAGAGGGAGCATGAGGAAGTAGATGCAGCAGTGGAAAGAGATGCAAGGGCCCAACAATATCTAAAGAGATGTGGTCTTTATAAATTTTGGGCTCTCAAAGGAATGAGGGATCAAGTGAGGTTACTCCAAATGATTGTAAACTATTGGGATCTAGAGACAAAGGCCATCAATATTTATGGGAAACCATTGAGGATTGAAGTAGATGATATATGTTTTGTCACGAATTGTCTCGTCGGGGAGAGGTGGTGAATCTCAAATCCTGGGGTGTTGGGGGTGGTATGAACATAGATGACTACATTTCTACCCACTGTGTTGCAGGAACAAAGAAAGTAGGGATCCAACTCCCCATCAGGGCGATCAAGAACAATGATCATTGTACTCATGTTTTACACAGTGAAGTGTTTACGACCCATAGTTTATGATTGTTGTACCTCACTGTTGGCTAACATGAAGAGCCAAATGACGGACTGCAAACAAGAGATAAATAGAAACTTTTGGTTTGCATCCATCTTGTGTAATTTTTTCTTTGAGTAGGATCCATGCTTGAGCCCTAGAGTAGAGATCATTCCACGTGGACCGTGCAATCTATCCATGTCACGGTGGACTGACGTGATGATGTGGTTAGGAGGTGGTAGGGTGCCCACCCTCTACAACGATGAGTTATTTTTCTGGTGGCATCGACATGTGATAGCAATTGATGACTACCCCTATGTTGGGATTGAATAAAGAGGGGATCCAGATATTCCTCTGCCACCAAGCTCCTCATACAGTGATATAGGTATGAATTTTTTTTGTATATTTCAGTTTTTTGTGTTTTACAAAAGGAATAAAAAAATGCAAATATTTTTGTATGGTATCAAGTATTAACAATTGGATTGTCGTGAAGCTGTAGGTCCATGACGACCAGACGGATTCCCATGACATCGGCGGAGGAACCGAAGAGATGAGAATGCGAGAAGAGATGCAGATAGAGTGTTAAAAAATGTGTAGGGGGACCTTTCTCGTTTGACATACATGATTCCTATGGTTCAGGTGGAGGATCTTCCAGAGGCTATGCAATGGAAAGTGGTGGGTGTGCCCTGTGCATGGGTGTGACTCTTTCGACGTCTCACAAATGCCATATTGTGCTATCATGATACGCATCTGGTGCCACATGCATAGATTCCATGGTCATATACCAACCATATATGTATTTTGAGGGTGTGAGCCCCATTTTGTACTATGACACCATATTTTTTAAAAGATGAAATATAAAAACATTGGTCCTCATCTTTACTTAATATATGTTACAATATGTACATTGATGAATGTGTTTTCTTTACTTTAGTTATGTGAAAAATGCCAATCTAAAACATAATTAGCATATGTGTTGGATACATAATTAGAACTTCTAAGCATGTGATTATAAGTAATAAAATCAAAGTATTGTTCTAAAATTTGTACTCATAGAAATCATTGGAGTAGAGTAGGGTTTTGCACACGGTAACTGTCATTTAACTGACATATGACTAACTGAGAGTCCAGGTGAACCTCTAAAGACCAAACACCATGCAAAATGACGTTGCTCAAAAGCTATATAATGGAGCTATACTCAACCACATTATTCGTTAATGGCTCTAGACAAATGCCACCTGAAGACACCGGTTGGCCCTCGGGTGAGTAAATGACCCACGCAGTAGAAACCATGTTACGTGTATGACGACTAGAACCATTTGTGAATCCTAAGTAAACTGAATACTTCGTTGACATCTTCCAACCAAGGGAAAAACTAATAAGAAAGCCAATGACACAAAGGAAAAGATATATACACATTAAGATACACTAGTATACAAAGAGTCATGCCTAATATTGAGGGCTCAAGCATAATATATTTTCAAGTAGAGCCCATTTATGGGCTCATCCAACATATTCCCTTCATAATCCTCCAATTCATAGGATCCTTTTTCTAAAACACATCACATGATATAAGGACCGTGCCACATGGGGTTGAACTTTCCTTACCCCAACGGTTCTTTGGCTTGGTCATATAGGAGAACCAAGTCACCCTCATCGTACTATCAAGGACAATTAAAACTAGCATACTGGACCTTAACACGTCGTTTATTCGCTTCGATAGTCGTACAGGAATCTCTATGCTACTCATCTAGGTGCTCTAGGTGTATGAGGTGTTCTTCAAGATTGGGTGTGTCAGGTAGGAGATCAATTGCTAGTTTAAGGGAAGGGATTTTGCATTCAATCGGAAGGATTGACTCCACATGGTGTACTAACTGAAAAGGAGAAAAATCAGTGGAAGTATTAACCAAGGTTCAATATTCCTAAAGAATAGGGTAAAGCATTAGATGCCAATCAGACTTACTCTGACTGACATTTTTTTGCAATATGGTCTTGAGAGATTTTGTCACAACCTCTACTTGTCCATTTTCCTCGGGATAGTAAGGGGAAGAATGACCATCCTTAAACCCCAGTTCTGATGCTAACTCCTTCATCATTTCATTCTAAAAGTGACTACCATGATCAGTGACAATCTCCTTTGGGATTCTGAAACGGGCTATAATTTGGTTGAATACGAAGAACGTTGTCGTCTTACCATTGAATTTAATGGTAGGCATGGCCTTTTCCCATTTAGTGAAGTAATCCACAACCACAATAATATGTCGATGCCCCCCAACCAAAGCTAGGTTACATTCCATAAAATCAACCCCCCACTTGGTGAAGGGATCAATGATGATGATTGGGTGAAGAGGGGCTGGATGCGAGTGCATTTTCCGAGCGAACACCTCGAAAGGGTGACACTTATTGACCGCTGTAACAAAATCTTTAAAAATTCATAGCCAAAAATAACCAGTTCACAATATTTTTTAGGCTATCGCGATCCCAGATAGATGACCACCATAAGCCCCACTGTGATAATCATTGAGAACCAACTCAACCTACTTGTGATTCAGGAAACGACGCAAGATATTATCCTCTCCTCGACGATACAAAGTGTTGCCAACGATATGGTAGTTTTTATCTTGATGACGTACACGTCGTCGATCGTCTCTCGACAGATGTTGGGATAACTTCAAGGTTTGAAGATAAAATAGAATGTCTCTATACCAGGGGTTCAAAGATGAGATAAGAAAGATATGTTCATTCGTGAACGAATCATTATGAATAGCGTCCTCATCTAGTCGAGGAAAGTCTGATATTAACTTGGAAAAAAATAGCGATTTCTTAGACTTCGTTGAACTAAAATCGAGGTCAAACTCTTGCAGAATAACAATCCACTTATTTTATTTTCCCCCTATGATATGTCTGGTAAGGACATATTGAAATGGATTGATATCTACAACTACGATATTTTTTCAAAGCAATAAATAATGACGTAATCTATTAACTACATGTATAATGACCAAGGCTAGCTTCTCGACGTGAGAGTACTTAAGTTCAGGAACGACTAAGTTTCAACTAAGATAGTAGACAATGTTCTCATGGAGCTCATCATCCTCTTGAACCAAAACCATACCAATCGCCCCTTCCGACGCGGTGATATAAGCAAGTAATCTCTACTGTATTCTGAAGGCTTCAACAAAGGCGTCGATACCAAGGATTTCTTAAGAGCATCAAAGGATTCCTGGGATCACTCATCCCATAGAATTTGACACCACTTAATGATTTTTTGAAGAAAAAACCATGGAATTCGATAGAGAAGTGATAAGAGTCATTCTGCAACATGAAGCATAAAATTGTGTTTTCACCTATGTTGAAGTTGATAGACTTTGAGAAGTCATTTGAATGTATATAGATGCTTTATATTTTTCCACTAGAGGATTTTCATCATAGGAAGGTCATATAGTGCCCTATGAGCAAAAAAATCTACAAGATTGTGAATGGAGTTGGTACCCTATCCATGAGAAATAAATGAATGTGGTTGTACATTACCTACAAGCATGGAGGGACTACTTGTTAGGAAAACTAGTCATTGTGAAGATGGAAAATGTGGCAACAAGTTACTTTACCACCCAACCAACATTGTCACCTAAGAAATCATGATGGAAAGACTTATTGGAAAAGTTTGACATGACCATTAAGTACCAATAAGGCAAGTTGAATGAAGTAGAAGACACCTTGAGTAGGAAGGCATAACTTATAGTCTCAGAGGAGTATGAGTTGCCATTGCCCATGGGAAATTAGGCATAGGTTTTCATAGGCTTGTAGAAAAATATAAAGGAGGGATTACACATGGATCCCACAACTTTGAACATCATGAAACAAGTGAAGGAGGAAAAATAAATAAGTTTTGGATGGAAAATGGATTTTTATACTTATGTTGTTGCATCTATGTGCCTAAGTCATCTAAAATTCAGAAGGAACTCTTGATGGAGTGCCATGATTCACTTTGTGTAGGCCATACGAGATAACAAGGGACAATGGTGTTGTTGGAATGAGGTTACTATTGGGAACATATGAGGCGAGATGTGGAAGAATATGTCCAAACTTGTCTTACATGCCAACATGACAAGGTAGACACCATAAATTAGGATGGTCCACTATAGCCTTTTCCAGTGCTAGAGAGACCTTAGGAAAGTGTCTCTATAGAATTCATCACTCAGCTTCTAGCTTCAAAAGGATATAATGGGATTATGGTAGTTGTTGACCAATTTTCCAAGCATGTAATATTCATGCCAATAAAGGTGACTTGCATAGAAAAATAAGTTGCAAAGTTGTTCTTTAAGAATATTGTGAAGTATTAGGTTCTCCCATTGAGCTTCATGTCATATAGAGACACAAGGCTCACAAGGTGGTTTTGGATAGAGTTGTTGATGAGTTCAAGTTTTCACTTACATACTAATGGGAAAACAAAACATATCAATGGCATTTTGGAGGATTACCTAAGGAATTGTGTTCATGCAAACCAATCGAATTGGATAGAGTTGTTGGATGTATCCCAATTTAGTTACAAGATGCAAAATAATTCTGCAATGAGCTATAGTTTTTTTGAGTTGGCGAATGGACAACAATTGTTGACACCCCACATATTTTTGCAAGGATACTATGGGCACAACCCATTAGAATTGGGGTTCATGAAGGGATGGAAAGACATATTGGATATGGATCATGTTCTCTTGACGAATGCAGTGGAAAGGATGAATCATTGGGAAGATCATGATAGGAGGGAGGTAGAGTTTCAAGTTGGTGACTTGGAATTACCTAATTTAGGTAGAGAGAAATTCAAGCCACCAAGTGGCTTGTCTGGTGCTTTGTTGTAGAACTTTGAAGGACCATTAAAGGTACTTGAGAAGATTGGCAATGCCAATTAAAGGTTAGATTTACCAAACTACATGAGAGCTCACCATTTTGTTTTCCACATTATTTATTTGAAGCCTTGTAGGATTGATGAAGGAAATCCTATTAGAGTTGCACCATCTAGAGCCCCCATGTTGATCACAGACAAGATAGAGAGGGAAGTGTAAATGTTACTTTCACATAGAATTTCCCACTTTGGTAGGAATAAAAGGCATGAATTCTTTGATAGTTGGAAATACAAACCTAAAGATGAGAATAGTTGGGAAAGGAAAGAGGTTCTATGGCAATATGAAGACAAGATCCAATAATTTGAGAAAGAGAATCTCGTGGAACTTAGACAAGTGTTGGTTAGATATTGTTGAGATGACAACAAGTTCATTCGGGGAGGATGTAAGGACTCCACCTACTAATGGTAGTAGGCACATTTCCTAGGTGGGCATCGAGGGTTGCCATAGAAGGTTGAAATGATAAATGTTGCATACCCAATCAATGGATGGAGTGGTGAACCATTTCCATGTTGCATTTATATGATTTTGGATGCCTTGGGCGCATGAACCGAATGTGTGGACCCAAGGGGATAACCATCCATAAACATCCCTTAGTCATTGGAGTTAAATTGGGTGCATTTTATGAAGAGGGGAACATTTGGGCGCACTTGGCATAGTTAGGCACACTTGTTAGATGTATATGGTTAGCAAAGAAGGCATCAAAAGAAGCAAAGTTGATGGATGGCACTTCCATATACCTTGGAGTGAAGGGGATTGCAAGTGCAAGGAAAATATCACACAAAAGAAGGATGCCTCAAAAGTGATAAGGCATAGAAGAATAAGAAGCATGGGTCATCCATTCTAGTGTAAAAGAACTATGTGGTTTGTGTTAAGTTCAGGGTTGACATATTAGGGTGAATTGCATTGGATGAGTGATAAGAAGAAGAATAAAGGACATGTAGGATGCAGACTTGTCGTTGCTTTAGGGGTTGGATTGACGATTATTGTAGGCAGTTTGACTTGTGTACATTAAGTGTAGTATGTAAATGAACCGCAAGAACTTGGCTATGCTCCTCTATTGTACATTGTAACATTATGCATATAAATAAAGTTTAGTTGTTTGTCTTGGGTGATTCATATACTTGTATATTGTGGTTTCTTTACTTATATTAATATTATGTTCCTTGTTTTGCTTTGTGTTGGCTAAGTATTGAAATTTTCACCAAGTATTGTTGGTATGTTTAAAGGATATGGTTGGACATTTACTTATTATTGGGTGAACTTGGTTTTGCTGGAATTAATGATGCATCTAACATACTATAACTTAAGGCAAAGTTATGGGAAGAGTTTAAGTGAAAAGGTGTAGTTTGGTTGTAGTAAGCACAGGTAGGTTAAGCCACTATGGCTGAGGAAAGATAATGTTATACCACCAAAGATGATGAAAATAAAAATTTTGGGAAAGATTCTTAAGTCCATGATGGGTATCTTCTTGATTAGGGATTCAATCGAAGAATAAATCCATGATTAGATAAATGGGATCATAATATTGAATATCGGGATTGTTGATCCAATTTCATCAAAATTCCAAAACCGATTATAACTTTTTCTTTGCTATAAATATCTACACTAATATTTTCCAACTTATTGACTCCTTGAGTGTATGGAAAGAACATTCAATTTAGAACAAAGCCAATTCAATTTCCCACCTAAGATAAGCATTGGTCAAAGGGTCAAGATAAAATAGATACCATGAGCATCATTGTCATAATAAAATGCAAGAAAATGACTCATATCAATCCTACACGTAAGTAAGGGAGAGAAAATATCCCCCTTTCCCTAAAATTGAATCAACAATGGATGTCATGTACTCCATAAACTTGTCTAAGGAAATGGTGTTTCTAAGTAGTTATAAAAAAAATTCCTTACATAATCATTAGGAATCCTTACGAATTCAAAACTATCACACCATTTAAATTTCATATACCTTGGAAGAGAAGAAGTTGAAAAGTCAAAGTGGGAACTCTTACTTTTTTTTATTTATAAATTATTGTGAATATTCCAATGGAACATTTCGTCACAACAAATCTTACAGTATTTTGGAATATCTTATTATGCAGTTTTTTACTATAGATGTCATATTTAATATTACTAGCTTAGCATACAAAATACTAAAATAAACTAAAACTGGAATGAGAGAAGCTAAGAAAATAACAAACCATCCATGTAATGAACATATTGTGTACCATGGGAAAACCCAATATGGAAAAAATCAATCTCAAAGGTGAGGCCTATGACTTACTCTTTTCTTCTCAATTACAATGAAATGAAAATACAAAGAAAGTGCGGTGATTATGGATATCACATGGACATTGTAGCCTATATGTTTTCTATAGGATCCTCTAATTCCTCTATTCCACTTCGATTTCTCACCCTCAATGATATGCTTTACTTTGAAACAACAACAATATAATAAAAATGGAACCCCTTCCTTTCATAGTGGCCTAGTATTTAACATGCCCTGATAGTTGTATGGGGTTAGGGTTTTTGCATGCCTTGACTCTTGATTAGGGTTAGGGTTTTGAACCTTCTAGAATATTCTTGAAAGTCCAAACATGACTAGATCCACATGTGGGAGTAATGGAAGTTGATGTTGCATCTACTAATCGGTATCATGGTGGTCAACATGATAGGTTAACTTGTGGGAGGCATAATTTCCTCATACAAAATCCAATTGAGGTGATATTCACATTGTTGAAAGGATCTCAGATGTGTATAATAGTGTCGGGAGGTTGTGAACTTCATTCGCAAAGTTTTGACCCCTAAAAAACATTGTTTGATGCCTCAAATAGGATCTAGAAGTTTCTATCCCTAAATCACCAAAACGAAACTTGCCCTAAAATGGGCCCTATAAGTCAATATCTTCGATTTTTCCATCTCAAATGTACCAAAATAGATGATAAATTATGTAACGGTCCATTTCCAATCAACTTTGGTTTAGATAGTTTGTTTAAATTTCATGATTGATTTATTCTATGACTAGATGGGTACCTATCTTGATGCATCTATCCGTGTTTAGGTGATTGTAGCCACCCTTCTTTATTTTTCTAGCATCCTTATTAAGGCCACAAATTTCCCTCCCTCTAAATGATATATTTCCACTATTCTACATGAGGGGAAGTTCTCCTCATTCAATTTCTAGATCTATAAATTCAATATGGGCCTTATTTATTGTTCTACTACTTTTTTCGTAGGGTTTTGGAAAATCTATACCACATAGTAGTGTTTCCTCTTCGAGATAGAATAACCCTAACTTAGGGAAGTTCATGCAAAGTTGAGATCCATGTTATTGCATTGGATGTGGATGTGATCTATGTGGATATTGGTGGCCACCCACCTCTTCCAACTGGCTCAAAACAGTTTTCTGACAATTTTGGCAATTTACTATTTTTAGCAGTTTTAACTTCTGGGGCCATTTTGAGGGCCTAAATGAAGGTTTCTTCGGGTTCAATATTCTCAATTATAGTCAAAAGAATAATTGAACCCCCAAAATGAATCTCCTCGAAGATACCTTTCCAACGGGCTATCATATGCCTAAAACGGAGATCGTATGCAAAAGTTACGACCCCGGGAAGTTGATGTACTAACTTACCCAAATGGGGCCCACATGACTTTTGGTGCTTCATCTCTTAGGGTTAGGTTTTTGGATGTCTAGGGTTTTTGGCATTCCTTCTTATTGTAAAAAGGCCTTCAAAGCCTCATTATAATCATCTTCTTGGGAATGAGCACAACTGTCACATCTCTTCTCAGAGATAAGCCACCACCATTCCATCAAGCTTGTTTCCACTACATTTTACAGTTTCAGCTTATTTCCTTATTGAATAGAAAACCAATTTTACTATATCTATGTTATTTTGTGTTAAGCACGTGTTAATAATCTATATTCATTTCATTCTTCTCATAAAATCCGTATCATTGGTATCAGAGTGGTCTTCTCCTTGTCATCTTAATGCATGTCCCCAACGAGGTCGGAGTACAAAGAGTTGGGTCTCGAGATTGTTTCTCTTGAGGACAAAAGCTCTCGCACACCCAAGCAACCTCTCACAGTAGGAGAAAATAAAGGTGATGGGACAAGATATCCTTTCAAACTGTTGATTGAGGAATCCCTCACGCAACAAAGGAACAAGATGATGGATAGTTTTGCACAAATCCTTCGACAACTACCAACAGGCAATGCATCTTCTTCGAGCGGAGGCTCCACCCCCTTCAAGGTACAAATAAACTTCAATATTCCTATATTTGAAGATTAGATAGACACAGATGTTGTCAACAAGTGATTGAATCTACTAGAAGGGTATTTTTTTGTCCATAACTTTTCGAATAGAGAAAATATTACTTTTACGCTCCTCAAATTCGTTCCCCACATCTAAGATTGGTGGGAAACTTTCTATGAGAAAAAGGAAATAGAGGAACCCTCACTATTTACAGTCACGACCACCTGGGATTCCTTCAGGGATGTTATTAAGGAACAATACTACCCTGTCAAAAGTTATGCTGACTTGTATACCAAATGGACCACACTGTGGCAAGAAAGAGACTAAGCAGTGCCAGATTTCATGAATATCTTTCATACCTTGTGCACCAATATGGGTATCAAAGATTTAGAGTGACATATAGTGCTCAAGTATCACGGCACTCTACATAGATACATCCATACCGAAATGGAATTTTTGGACATCTCATCCTTGGGCACGACCTACCGATATGCCGTCAAAATTGAGCAGAAGCTCAAACAAAAGACGCGGCAATTTGGGCCTAGGAACCCCTCACAAAAAAAGCCAAGAAAGGGCAACCCCAACCGACAAAACAAAGGATAGAGCAAATATGGACAGTATCATGACAACCAGTCCAAGCCGCAAGCAAATAAGGACATCGAAAAGACAAAGAAAGATACCAATAAGTGGTGTGACTTCCATAAGAGCCCTTGGCATAACACTGCTGACTGCCGCTCAAAGCAGTCATTGGTGGCCGAAGTGAAAGCCTCTGAATCAGATGTGGGTTCAG
>JASDQU010028284.1:32132-45108 GCA_032191745.1 Picea mariana
CCTAGGAAGCGGGTAACCGGTGGTGGACACTTGTCACCTATGAAAGAGTCAACCCATTGTTGACTTATTGTGGCTCGGGGTTTCGCATGATGAAGAAGTTGCACCCTAATCGTTAAGGCCGTGAAACGCTGAGAGCCGAGGTCTCGTGCGACGGGCGGCAGTGGCACACCTCGTGAGCAGAGTACAATGGAGGAGACAAGTGGCGTGTGCACGTCGCTTTGGTAGAGTCCACGTAATGTTGACCTCTCGTGTCTCGAGATTTCACAAAGGAAGAGCATGAGGGATCAACACCTCAACTAGTGAAGTTGCGAGTAGTGATAGTGTTTGTCCTAGCCTATGGTTACATGTAGCAGGCGCTAGTGAAGAAGGATCCATACCCGTATCGTATCTCAGGTATCAGTGTTTGGAGAAAGGGGAGTTGAGAGTCTTGACTCCCAACTTGCGAGTTGCGAAAGGCACTTGCTCTAAGGCCAGGTTGTGGTTGTTTGGAGGAGGATAAGGGAAGGGAGGGTCTGTGCTAGGCCCCATAGAAGTCTCAAGGATTTTGTCCCTCAGAGAAAAAGATGAAAAATCTAGGTTGTCGTAGTGGGTGTGTGACAGTCGCCCAAAAGTGTCGCTTGTCATAAGGAATCAAGCCCTTCAAATATGAGGTACTTTGTGATGTTTCCCCAATAGAAGTCTGTGATGTTATTTTAGGAAAACCATATATGTGGAGGCATCATGTTGTTTATGAGTCTCGACCCCATAGCATCATTGTTACTCTAGCGGGTCAGCTCTACAGGATACCAGAGGTAGTTATGACTACTATCCTGACAAAACAGTGCCACAAAGTAATCTCTCATACTGAAACATTTATCCTCTTCACAACCTGGTTAGAAGAGAAGGACATTGCAACCATTGTAGCCTTGGCCCAAGACCCTTCTATCCAGCAGAAGCAGATCAAAAAGATTCTACAAGAGAACCAAGCTATTCCTACTGCACCTAAGAGGGTGCCTCCACACTACTGATTCAAACCAAGTTATGATAAATCCCTTCATGTTATTCATGTTTCATATTCATCGATAGAGTCCTCCCACACTCAGGAAAATCATGCAGCCAGATTAGTTCATAACAACCTTTAACAAGTTAAGCAAGGCAGTTTCTTCAGCAAGGCAAGCAACTCACCAAGGTTCAGATTCAACAAAATCTTCCTTCAGGACCTGACACAATGGAGACCATTGCTTCCTAAAGGGAGGATTGATCCAGGAGGAAATCAGTGGCCACCCACCAATTCCACTGGCTCAAAATAGGGGTTTCCACCTTGGCAGGTTTTCTACAAAATTTCGAGTCCTAAACTTTCGGGGTTGTTTTGAGGTCCTAAACAAAACATTTTGACCCACCAAAGTCTCATTGTAGGCCTTAGCGAGAGTGTGATGGAAAATGTGTATTCCTTGGATAATCCTTTCAAACTAGCTATCGTATGCAAAATTTACGCCCTTGGGGAGTTGACGTACCAACTTACCCCATTGGGGCCCACATGAATTTTGGTGTTTCATATTACGAGGTTAGGGTTTTGGATTTTCTTCATGTTAAAAATGCATCTAGATCCTCATTGTAAACATCATCATATTCATTTGAATGAGCATAGTTTTCACATCATTTCTTAGAGATAAGTTGCCACCATTCTAGCGAGTCATTCACTTTGTAATTCTACAGTTTCTGTACATCCTCTCATTAATAAAAATTATGCATTAGTGTATCTTTGTGTTTATTGCAATATTTTTGTGTGT
This sequence comes from Picea mariana, assembly GCA_032191745.1. Lineage (NCBI taxonomy): Eukaryota > Viridiplantae > Streptophyta > Pinopsida > Pinales > Pinaceae > Picea > Picea mariana. The sequence continues at coordinate 33,902 of JASDQU010028284.1, forward strand.
CTCATAATATCTTTGTATATTTCATTGTTATATCTCTGCCTTCATTTTGTTCTCAAAATAATTTGGATCATTGGTATCAAAGCAAGTTGCTCATTATCGTTTCTTAGTGCACGTACCCGACGAGGTTAGGGTATAGAGAGTTAGGTCTCGAGCTAGTTTCCCTTGAGGACAACCTATCTCGTTAGCCCAAGAAGACTCCCATGGCATAATAAAAGAGAGACATAGGAGCAAAAGATCCCTTCAAGGTGTATCTCGTGAAAGTCCTCGCGCAACATAGAAATGAGATGTTGGATAATTTTTCCCAAATCCTTCAAAGGCTTCCAACAATAACATGCACATTTTCATCAAGTAGTTTCTTTGGAGACGCTACTCCATTCAAGGTACAAGTTGATTTTGATATTTATGTATTTGAAGGTCTTATCAATGCAGATGATTTGGAAAAATGGTTAAATTTTCTAGAAGGTAATTTCTATGTTCACAATTTTTTGGACAGAGAAAAGATCACCTTTGCGCTCCTCAAGGCTCTCCCTCATGTAAAACATTGGAGGGAAACTTACTGGGAGAAAAATTCGACAAAGGAGTCTGAAATATTTGGGTCTGATCCCACTTGGAATTTTTTTATGGACGTGATCAAGGAGAAATATTACCCTATGGGAAACTATGATGACCAATACATGAGATGGACCACGCTGCATCAAAAGTGGGACCAAATAGTGCAGGAGTTCAAAAATACCTTCCATGCATTGCACATCAAGCTAGGTATCAAATACTCTTAACGAAATTTTGTTTTGAAATACCGCAGGGCTCTATACAGGTACATCCAAACCAAAATGGAGTTTCTAGACATCTCATCACTAGGAACCTCTTATAGATATGTTGTCAAAATCGAGCGTAAACTTAAGCAGAAGAACAAGCAAGAATTTGGGTCTGCAAATCCGCAACAACCAAAGGATGGTAAAGGCAGCCCTAACTCACAGAATAGTCAACCTCAAGACAACCAGTCCAAGCCATGGGAAAATAAGAGCAATGGGAAGATGAAGAGGACACTGGGAAGTGGTCTGACTTCCACAAAATCCCTTGGCACAACATCGATGAATGTCTCTCAAAACAGTGACTCGTATCCGAGCTCAAAGAAATAGATTCGAGCCCCTACTCGGACTCTGATTTAGACAATATCAAAAGGAGACAGATAATTGATGCAAAACCCACTGCTACTATCGTGACCACAACAATCCAACCAGAATAACCAGAGGATCCTGAGGAGGGGGAGCATATTTTCCATTCATAGATGTGGGTGAATGGGACCTCATTTCATTTCATTGTTGATAGTGGAATCCATAAGAATCTCATCTCAGTAGAGGTCGTCAAGCAGTTGGACTTGCCGACAACAACACACCCGCAACCATACAACATCATATGGCTTCGCCAGGGACAAGATCTTCGTGTCACCCAGAAGTGTCGCCTGTCATAAGGCATCAAGCCCTTCAAATATGAGGTACTTTATAATTTTTCCCCACTAGAAGTCTGTGATGTTCTGTTAGGAAAACCATATATGTGGAGGTGTCATGTTGTTTATGAGTCTCAATCCCATAGCGTCATTGTTACTCTAGTGGGTCAACTCTACAGGATACCAGAGGTAGTTCTAACTAATGTCCCAACAAAATAGTGCCACAAAATAATCTCTCATACTTAAACATTTATCCTCTTCACAACCTGGTCAGAAGAGAAGGACATTGCAACCATTGCAGCCTCGGCCCAAGACCCTTTTATCCAACAGAAGCAAATCAACAAGATTGTAAAAGAGAAACACATTATTCCTACTGCACCTATGGGGGTGCCTCCACAGTACCAAGTCAAATCAAGTTATGATAAATCCATTCATGTTCTTCATGTTGCATATTCACCGATAGAGTCCTCCCACACTCAGGGAGATCATGCAGCAGATTAGTTCATAACAGCCTTAAACAAGTTAAGAAGGGCAGTTTCTTCAGCAAGGCAAGCAACTCACCAAGGTTCATATTCAACAAAATCTTCCTTCGGGACCTAACACAATGGATACCATTGATTCCTAAGGGGGGGGGATTGGTCCAGGAAGAAATTGGTTGCCACCCACCTATTCCACTGGCTCAAAACAGGGTTTTCCACCTTGGTAGGTTTTCTACAACATTTCAAGTCCTAAACTTCTGAGGTCATTTTGAGGCCTTAAACAACATTTTTTTGACCCACCACAGTCACATAGTAGGAGTTAGCTAGAGTGTGACAACAAAATATTTAGTCCACAGATAGACCTTTCAAACTATCTATCATGTGCCTCAAACATAGATTGTATGCAAAAGTTATGCCCTTGGGAAGTTGACATACCAACTTACCCCATTGGGGCCCACATGAATTTTAGCATTTCATCTTCTGGGGTTAGGGTTTGGGATTTTCTTCATGTTAAAAATGCCTCTAGAGCCTCATTATAAACATCATAATCTTCTTGCAAATGAGCGTATCCATCACATCTCTTTTTAGAGATAAGTTGCCACCATTATAGCGAGTCATTCACTCTGTAATTTTACATTTTCTGTACATTCTCTCATTAATAAAAATTTTGCATTACTGTATCTCTATGCTTATTGCAGTATTTTTGTGTATCTCACAATATCTCTATATATTTCATTGCTATATATATGCCTTCATTTCATTCTCAAAATAATCCAGATCAGTGGTATCAGAGCACGTTGCTCATTGTTTTTTCTTAGTGCATGTCCTCGACGAGGTTAGGGTACAGAGAGTTGGGTCTCGAGCTAGTTTCCCTTGAGGAAAATCGCTCTCGTCATCCCAAGAGGCCTCTCATGGAAGAAGAAAATAGAGACGCAGGAGAAGAAAATCCCATCAAGTTGTGGCTCGCGGAAGCGTTCGCACAACAGAGGAACGATATGTTGGATAATTTTTCCCAAATCCTTAAAAGATTGTTGACAATAACATGCATGTCTTCGTCAAGTCGTTGCTTTGGAGATGCTACAATATTCAAGGTACAAGTTAATTTTGATATTCTCATATTTGAAGGTCATATCGATGCAGATGCTTTGGAAAAATGGTTAAATTTTCTAGAAGGTTATTTCTTTATTCACAATTTTTTCAAAAGAGAAAAGATAACCTTTGCACTCCTCAAGGCTCTCCCACATGTCAAACATTGGTGGGAAACTTACTAGGAGAAAAATTCTATAGAGGAGTTTGAAATATTTGGGGCCGATCCCACTTGGTATTTTTTTATGGATGTGGTCAAGGAGAAATATTATCCTATGGGAAACTATGATGACTAGTACATGAGATGGACCACGCTGCATCAAAAGCGAGACCAAATAGTGTTGGAGTTCACAAACACCTTCCATACCTTGCACACCAAGATAGGTATCAAATACTCTGAGTGAAATTTGGTTCTGAAATACCGTGGGGCTATACATAGGTACATTCAAACCAAAATGAAGTTTCTGGACATCTCATCACCGTGATCTTGATTATTTTCGGTACAAAATGAGAGCGGAGATATAATAAAGGAATGCACAGAGATATCGCAGATATCCAATAATATAACATAAATGTATCAGATATGAAACCATAAACACAGATATACAGTAATACACAATTTCTATTAATGAAAGAAATGTATAGATACTGTAAAAATACAGAGTGAAAGACTCGCTAGAATGGTGGCAGCTTATCTATGAGAAGAGATGTGACGGCTACTCGAATTTGCAAGAAGATGATTACAATGAGCCTCAGAAGGCATTTTTACAATAAACAGGAATGCCAAAAACCCTAGGCATCCAAAAACCTAACCCTAGGAGATGAAGCGCCAAAAGTTATGTGGGCCCCGTTTGGGTAAGTTAGTACATCAACTTCTCAGGGTCGTAACTTTTGCATATGATCTCTGTTTTAGGTGTATGATAGCCCGTTGGAAAGGTATCATAGAGGAGATTAATTTTGGAGGCTCAATCATGCCTTTGGATGTCATTAAGAAGCTCTATCCTGAAAAACCTTCATTTGGGCCCTCAGAATGGCCTCGGAAGTTAAAACTGCTAAAAATAGTAAATTGTCAAAATTGCTAGAAAATTGTTTTGAGCCAGTTGGAAAAGGTGGGTGGCCACCGATATCCACCTAGATCAATCCTCCCTCCTTAGTAATCAATGGTTTCCATTGCATTGAGTTCCTGGGGGAGAGGAAAAAGCGTTTGTTGAATCTAAATCTTGGTGAGTTGCTTGCCTTGCTGGAGACGTCGTGTTGCTCGGTTCATGGAAGGCTATCACAAGCATGTGGATGGAAGGGTTGGACCTTTTTAACCAGTCTCAATACATGAGATTCTTTTGTGCAGAAGGAATATTTACACTTTGCTACAATCTTATTGACCTGCTTCTATTGGATAGAAGGTTCTTGGGCCGAGGATGTAGTGATTGCAGTATCCTTTCGTTCACCTTTTGAAAATATTGTGAAGAAGCCGAATTTTGTAGTATGAGATACCAACTTGCGACACTTTTTAGGTGGAACAGTGATCGGAACTACCTCTGGTATTCTATAGAGATGACCCCCCATAGAAATAATGACACTGCGGGGTCGAGACTCATAAACATCATGGAGCTTCCACATATATGGTTGGCCCAAGAGAACATCACATACATCCAGTGGGGCAACATCACATAATACCTCATTCTTGAAGGGATGGATGTCATATGATAATCGGCACTGTTGGCTGACACGAAGATCTCATCCTTGGTGAAGCCACCCGATGTTGTATGGTTGTGGGTGTGGTGTTGTCGACAATCCCAATTGTTTGACGACCTTTGTTGAGATGAGGTTCTTCTGGCTTCCGCTATCAACAATAAAATGTAGTGGGGTCCCCTTCACCCACATGTATGAATGAAAAAGGTGCTCCCCCTCTTCAGGATCTATTTGTTTTTCTGGTTGAATTGTTGTGGTCGCGACAATAGTAGTGGGGTCTGCATCGATGATATGTCTTTTACCAATATTTTCAAAATCAGATTCTGAATCAGGGTTCGGCTCCTTGTCTTTGATCTCGGCCACCAATGACTATTTTGAGCGACATTCATCGGTGTTGTGCCAGGGGATTTTGTGGAAATCGCACCATTTTCCGGTGTCTTTTGTCTTCCCGTGACCCTTATTTTCCTGTGGCTTGGACTGGTTTTCAGAAGACTGTTTTTTAGGGCCTTCTTTGTCATACTTTGGTTGTTACGGATTTGTAGACCCGAACTCCCATTTGTTCTGGTGCTTAAATTTCTACTTTATTTTAACAACATATCGATAAGAAACACCGAGTGATGAGATGTCCAGAAAATCCATTTCAGTTTGGATGTATATGTGTAGAGCCCCACGGTATTTCAGAACCAAATGTCATTCAAAGTATTTGATACCCAGCTTGGTGCGCAAGGTATGGAAGGTATTGGTGAACTCTGGAACTACTTGGCCCCTCTCTTTCCACAGTGTGGTCCATCTCATGTATTGGTCCTCATAGTTGCCAACAGGGTAATATTGTTCCTTTACTGCATCCACAAAAAAATCTCAAGTGGGCTCGACCCCATATATTCCAGACTCCTCCATGGAACTTTTCTCCTAGTAAGTTTCCCACCAATGTTTGACATGGGGGATAGCTTTAAAGAGTGTGAATTTTATATTTTCTCTGTCGAAAAAATTGTGAACAGAGAAATAACCTTCTAGAAGATTTAACCATTTGTCAAGGGTTTCTGCATCTATCTCTCCTTCAAATATAGGAATATCAAAATTAACTTGTACCTTGAAAGGCGAGGTTCCTCCAAAGTGGATGCTTGATGAATATGTGCCTGTTGCTATCGGCAGGTATTGAAGGATTTGGGAAAAAATCTCCATCATTTCGTCCCTCTATCGCGTGAGAGCTTGCTCAAGCAACGGGCTGATAGGATCGTCTGCTCTATCGTTTTACTTTTCTTCCGCCATGGAGGATTTCTTGGGCATGCGATACCAATTTCCTTCCAGAGAGACAAGCTCGAAACCCAACTTTCTATACTCAGACCTCGTTGGGGGCATGCACTGAAAAAAAAATGATCAAGAGTAGCCTGCTCTAATACCACTGATCCGGATTATTTTCGGCATGAAATGAGAGAGGAGATATAATAAAGGAATGCACAAAGATATCATAGATATCCAATAATATAAAATAAATGTATCAGATATAAAACCATAAATAGAGATATACATTAATACACAATTTCTATTAATGAAATAAATGTACAGAGACTGTAAAAATACATAGTGAAAGACTTGCTAGAATGGTGGCAGCTTATCTCTGAGAAGAGATGTGACGGCTACTTACATTCGCAAGAATATGATTAAAATGAGGCTCTGAAGGAATTTTTACAATAAACAGGAATTCCAAAAACCCTAGGCATCCAAAAACCTAACCCTAGGAGATGAATCTCCAAAGGTCATGTGTGCCCCGTTTGGGTAAGTTAGTACATCAACTTCCTGGGGTCGTAACTTTTGCATACAATCTTTGTTTTAGGCGTATGATAGCCCGTTGTAAAGGTATCATAGAGAATATTCATTTTGGGGGCTCAATCATGCCTTTGGCTATCATTGAGAATCTTGATACCAAAAAACCTTCATTTGAGCCCTCAAAATGGCCTTGGAAGTTAAAAATGCTAAAAATAGTAAATTGCCAAAATTGCCAAAAAATTGTTTTGAGCCAGTTGGAAAAGGTGGGTGGCCACTGATATCCACCTGGATCACACCGAGAACCTATTATAGATATGTTTTTAAAATCGAGCATAAATTTAAGCAGCAGAACAAGGAGGAATTTGGGTCTGCAAATACACAACAACCAAAGTATGGTAAAGGAAACCCTAACTCACAGAATAGCCAACCTCAAGACAACCAGTCCAAGCCACAGGAAAAGAATATCAATGGGAAGATGAATAAGGACACTGGGAAGTGGTGTGACTTCCACAAAATACCTTGGCACTACACCGATGAATGTAGCTTGAAACAGTCGCTGGTAGTCTAGCTCAATTAAACTGAGTCAAGCCTTGAATTGAACTTTGATTTAGACAATAATAAAATGAGGTAGATAATTGATGTAGAACCCACTTCTACTTTCATGACCACAACAATCCAACCAGAAGAACCATAGGATCTTAAGGAGGGGGAACACCTTTTCCATTCATAGATGTGGGTGAAGGGGACCCCATTTCATTTCATTGTTGATGGTGAAAGCCAGAATAACCTAATCTCAACAGAGGTCGTCAAGCAGTTGGACTTGTCGACAACACCATACCTACAACCATACAACATCAGATGGCTCCGCCGGGGACGATATCTTTGTGTCAGCTAACAATGTCTCTTGTCATACAACATCAATCCCTTCAAAGATGAGGTACTGTGTGATTTTTCCCCAATGGAAGTCTGTGAATTTTTTTAGGCCATCCATATATGTGGAGGAGTCATGTTGTTTATGAGTCTCGACCCCGTAGCATCATTGTTACTCTAGGGGTTATCTCTATAGGATACCAAAGGTAGTTTCGACTATTGTCCTGAAAAAATAGTGTCGCAATGTAATCTCTCATACCAAAAAATTTATCCTCTTCACAACCTAGTCAGAAGAGAAGGACATTGCAACCACTGCAGCCTTGGACCAAGACCCTTATATCCAACAGAAGCATATCAACGAGATTGTACAAGAGCACCAAGTTATTCCTACTACACCTACACGGGTGCCTCCACACTACCTAGTCAAATCAAGTTATGATGAATCCCTTCATGGTCTTCATGTTTCATCTTCATCGATAGAGTCCTCCCACACTCAAGAAGATCATGTAGCCAGATTAGTTCATAACAACCTTCAACAAGTTAAGCAGGGAAGTTTCTTCAGCAAGGCAAGCAACTCACCAAGGTTCAGATTCAACAAAATCTTCATTGGGGACCTAGCACAATGGAGACCATTGCTTCCTAAGGGGGGAGGATTGATCCAAGAGGAAATCAGTGGCTACCCACCAATTCCGCTGGCTCAAAATAGGGATTTCCACCTTGGCAGGTTTTCTACAACATTTTGAGTCCTAAACTTTCGGGGTTGTTTTGAGGTCCTAAACAACATTTTTTTGACCCAACAAAGTTACATTGTAGGCCTTAGCGAGAGTGTTATGGAAAATGTGTATTCCTTGTATAGTCCTTTCAAACTAGCTATCGTGTGCCCTAAATGGAGATCGTATGCAAAATTTACGCCCTTGGGCAATTGACGTACCAACTTACCCCATCGGGGCCCACATGAATTTTGGTGTTTCATATTCCGAGGTTAGGGTTTTGGATTTTCTTCATGTTAAAAATGCCTCTAGATTCTCATTGTAAACATCATCATATTCATTCTAATGAGCATAACTGTCACATCATTTATCAAGGATAAGTTTACACCATTCTAGCGAGTCATTCACTCTGTAATTCTACAGTTTATGTACATTCTCTCATTAATCAAAATTGTCATTAGTGTATATTTGTGTTTATTGCAATATTTTTGTGTATCTCATAATATCTTTGTATATTTCATTGTTATATCTCTTCCTTCATTTTGTTCTCAAAATAATCTGGATCAGTGGTATCAAAGCGGGCTACTCATTATCGTTTCTTAGTGCACGTATCCGATGAGGTTAGGGTACAGAGAGTTGGGTCTCGAGCTAGTTTACCTTGAGGACAACCTCTCTCGTCAGCCCAAGCAGCCTCCCATGGAAGAATAAAAGAGAGACGTAGGAGCATAAGATCCCATCAAGGTGTTGCTCACAGAAGTCCTCGCACAACATAGAAATGAGATGTTGGATAATTTTTCCCAAATCCTTCAAAGGCTTCCAACAATAACAGGTGCATTGTCATCAAGTAGTCTCTTTGGAGACGCTACTCCATTCAAGGTACAAGTTAATTTTGATATTTATGTATTTGAAGGTCAGATCAATGCAGATGATTTGGAAAAATGGTTAAATTTTCTAGAAGGTAATTTCTATGTTCACAATTTTTTCGATAGAGAAAAGATCACCTTTGCGCTCCTCAAGGCTCTCCCTCATGTAAAACATTGGAGGGAAACTTACTGGGAGAAAAATTCGATAGAGGAGTCTGGAATATTTGGGTCCGATCCCACTTGGAATTTTTTTATGGATGTGATCAAGGAGCAATATTACCCTGTGAGAAACTATGATGACCAGTACAAGAGATGGACCATGCTGCATCAAAAGCGGGACCAAACAGTACAGGAGTTCAAAAATACCTTCCATACATTGCGCATCAAGCTAGGTATCAAAGACTCTTGGTAATTTGATGTCCCAACGTACCCCAAATGAAGATCGTATGCAAAATTTACACACTTGGGAAGTTGATATACCAACTTACCCCATTGGGGCCCACATGACTTTTGGCATTTTATCTTTTGAGGTTAGGGTTTTGGATTTTCTTCATGTTAAAAATGACTCTAGAGCCTCATTGTAAACATCGTCATCTTCTTGCGAATAATCATAGCCATCAAATATCTTCTTAGAGATAAGTTTCCACCATTATAGCAAGTCATTCACTCTGTAATTTTATAGTTTCTATACATTCTCTCATTAATAAAAATTGTGCATTACTGTATCTCTATGTTTATTGCAATATTTATGTGTATCTCACAATATCTCTATATGTTTCATTGTTATATCTCTTCCTTCATTTCATTCTCAAAATAATTTGGATCATGCACTGAGCTATGAAATCATAATTGCACGATCATCAACATGTGAACAAAAGAACATAAATTATATCACAGAAATTTGAAAGTTATAATAATAGTCAAATGATATCGCCAAAATAATTCCTCCCCTATCTCTGGAGAAGTTTAGGTTCTTCTATAGTATGACTATTGTCTAAAATTATACAAAGGGACAGATGGAAAACCATGAGAATTTGGTTGTTCATCCGTTTAGATTGATTTTTCCAAAATTTAATAAAGATTGGGCATGTGCTAAATTGGTAGGAACATTGATTTATCTTGTAGTCATCTACTTGCCTCATGTTTCCTTCCTATGTGAGGATAATTTCCTAATTTTCGGTTGTAGTGTTGAATTTTTTGTTGTAGAATTGTGTACTCAGAATCGCATCGATGGTATAGTCGGATTCATGAAAATAGAGAGTGTACTTGAAGTCAACAATTGTCCGGAGTCGCAACAGTAGAGTGTGCACTTAGAATTGCAACAGTTGGATTATGCTCAGAATCACAATGACAGAGAGTGCACTTGGAGTTGCAGCAATTGGATTGTGATCGCAATAATAAAAAAGGGATTGCAACCACTTTTAGTAGTTGTAGCTATTGTATTACTCCTGTGTAACAGTATTAGTAAATGAAAGTAGCAAGTTCCTTTAAGAAATATGCAAGAATAGCGTAAAAATGGCATATGGGGAAAGATCCATACCTTAATTAAAAGTGAGAAAAAACTGGAAAACGAAAGTATCAAAAAGGAAATGATCAGTGGAAAATGGTAAGAAAAAAGGTATTAGACGGGTGTTGAAAGTATGCCAATTTAGGCACCCGTCATAGGTCAATGACTGCAATTGTTTGAAAGAATGTCATCGCAATATTTCAAGTTTTGGCTTTGTCAGAGTTGGCCATGGAGAGTCATGGTGAAATTTGGGTTAAAAAACCCAAATTATGGGCGAAATCGGGAGGAAAAACCTCGCTCAAGGTTGTAGAATTCATTGTAGACATCATGTTTTTTGCAAATCTAACTAGAAGCAAAACCTTGATCGGGAGGGATTTTGAATCCATATGTTTGGAACATCTAGGGATCCAAAGGACTAAAACAATGAGATGGTTAATCAAAGGTCCCAGATCCCAGATATGCAGTGCAAACTAGATTAGAATCGTTCATCAAATTAGAGCCACCATATCAATACGCCCTAGCTTTTATCCGTTGATCTATCAGAATGAGTGGCAAGGGTGACATCCAAGAATCCAAATATCTAGAGTTCCTTGAGGCGAGTGGTTATCCAAAGTTCTAGATGTCGGATATAAATTTTTAATAGAGTTGGGTTCCACCTATGTAGCCACCTCGATGCTAAGTCATCACCCTATTAGAGGCCACGTCGACAATAGAGTCCAGTTAACATAGTTACGTGGTAGGTCGTATTGGGCCGAAAGTCGAATGATGGAACCCAGAGAGAGAACCATG
>JASDQU010028285.1:3546-25300 GCA_032191745.1 Picea mariana
CCTGTTTAGTCAGCTACAACTGACAAGGAAGCACCAACTCCCTCTTTTCACCAACACCAACTGGTAGGATGCTTCGACCCCCTGTTTAGTCAGCTACCACTGACAAGGAAGCACCTACTCCCCTACAGGCTCCTACCTACCCTTGCACCAACCAACCACCCTTATTTTATAATGAAATACAATCTCTTATATACTTCACTGAATTTGCTCATGCAACCATTGTTGTAATTTCTACTTGTCTGCTGCAACCTTTGCTTGTATGGTCTTCTGTATCAAGTACTGGGTTGCATAACTCCTGGTCTGTCTTCTTCTATTCTTGATCTTAAATAAGACATTGATAGGCACCTTATAACGAACAGTTCTTCATCTTGGACTCTGCACTTGTTTTTGATCTTCTGATTTGAACCATAGAGACACCTCCTTCTCATAACTCTTCCTCGTTTATATATTCTTCAAAATGGTGTGAGTTATAATGCACCATGTCCTTTCGTTTGGACCATCACACCTCTTTGTTTAACTTAACCATAATCATTGTTTTAACATCTTTTATCGTGAAGGATTTTCATAAATTACACTATCTCCGTAATTCATCCCTGCCGTTGATATGGCGATTGTGCATCCGACGGTCACGAATCAATCTGAATTAAACTGATCGCTTAATGGATCAACCATAGTCGTCGATATCCGAGTCTATGAGATCTGACGATATAGGCCAATTGTGGGTTTTGAACTAGCAAGTCGTTTAATTCTCCTTCCGATCTCCGCAATTTATCCCTACCGTAGATTTGGTAGTTGCGCATCAACAATATTGATTTGATCTGAGTTTTATCATGCCATCTCTTCTAAGCTTTTGATCTTCATTCATTAAATCTCCTGAGCTTTAATCTCTATTTGACATCAGTCATTATATACTTTTTGACTGGTTGTCCAACGTTTATTCTGAAATTCATTGCACCATCTCTTCTGAGATTTGATATTCATTTGCTAACCCTCCTGAGCTTTTATCATAGGAACATTGTTGATCCTGTCGTGATAAAAAATAATCATGAATTGCTTCAACCTATCTCGTACTGCGTTTTACCTTCTGAGCTTTTGATCTTCATACTATTCACTTCTTCTGATATATTGTGCAATGCATTTTTCCTTCAGATCTTTGATCTTCATACTGTTCTCTCCTCCTCCTGAGTTTGTGCTATCGAACTCCACACACTGTTTGAGATCTTCTGCTGACTGATATACTTGTTGACATCAATGAAAATCTCATCTATGGTAATTAATCATTAACAACAGATCATCACATCGACTGTTGACATCAATGAAAATATATCCAAAAATCTCCCCCTTTGTCATTGAGGTCAACACACTAACTTAATATTCAAAACTCCCCCTATGATGATGCTTTCCTCATATGAAGTTTTCTTCTTATGAAGTTTCTCTCCCCCTTTGACATCAATGGCAAAGGGTTTTTCCTTCGGTAGTAAAGCTCTGTATGTTACTGACCAGAATCTGAGCTTGGGTAACTCTTGTTCTGCCTGCCATAACTAAATGACTCCCCCTGTCAATATTCTCTCTCTCTGCTTCTGACTACTCTCCCCCTTTGTTTCTGAAAAGGTAGCTCTTCGTGACAAGGTTTCTTCCCTTGTTAATTTACTAACTTCTTATCTCAGTTAATTGGGATTTTTTGTGTTTCAAATGAGTAGTCTTCTTGATACCAATTTTTGTGGTGATAGAGTCTTTTCAAAACTTAATCTAATCACTTTCTTATTTACTAACCAAAACTTCCCTTGAGTTTTTACTGACTATTCTACCCCTTTGTTTCTAAAAGGGTAGCATTTTCTGACAGGGTTTCTCCTCTTGTTATTTCTATAGGATGCCATGTGCATCATTTTGTACATCAGAATGATGCTTCTGTGGATGCTGCTGTCTTACTAGAACACTGCACAATTGTAGCTCATTTTATTCAAACAACTCTTGGATCTGCCCATTGATTCTCATCCATCTCTAACTAAGATACCAATTGTTTTTATATCATCCACCTTGACATATGCACTCTCAACAATCTTATGTAACCTAAGATTGTAGCATATGTATGATTTATTGGTAGAAGCATACTCAATAAGGATACCTTCATCAGATCTGACATCAAATTTTATGAGATTCTTATCAAGCCTTTTGATGCAACACTTACTTCCAAAGACCTTGAAATATTTTACCGATGGAGCTCTTCCAAACCATAGTTAATAAGGAGTCTTATTACTATTAATACTGAGTTGACCTTTTTTCAATATGTATACTTTTGTGCTTACATCTTCCCTCCAATATCCATCTGACAATTTTTCTTCATTGAGCATAGTCCTTGCATCCTCCTGAACATAGATTTTTTTTTTTTTTGAGAGGGAGTCTTTGTGTACCATTAAAATGGGATAGAAATATTTCTGAGATAATTATTACTCAAATCTTCTTATCGTTCTACTGTTGGAGATTCATCATCAATGTCATTATTATGTGCACTAGAAGCTTCTTTATCCTTGTCTTGAGAATATTCCTTATTAGAAGTTTCATCCTCCAAGCTCCTATTATTAACTTCATTAGTTTCAGGAACAGTATTTTCCTCATCTTTCTTATTTGGTACTTCATATTTTCTTTTCCATGTATTGTTACTTACTCTTGTTGTCATATTGTGTGAATCATTTCTTATTGTCCGTCTTATTGAGTTCCAACAATCATGGGTTTTGTGACCATATCCACCACAACTATAACATCTCGTAGTGTAACACTGTGTAGCAATATGTCCAACAAGATTGCAGTTCCAACATCTTATATTGTTGTTGAACCTACCAACTTGTTTTCTTCCATGATGCCTACAATCCAAGGCTTTATGACCATATTCATTACAAGAAAAACAATAGCCATTAAAAACAATCTCATACTTCCTTTGATTCATTCATGAAGGTGTCTCTCTTCTAAACTTGCTTTGAGGTGTATGAGTAGCTTCGGGATGTCTTCCTTGATCTGATATTCTAAATGTAGTAATGTTGCTTTCAATCTTTGAACATGAAGGACCTGCGTCATACGTGCTTTCCATTTTTATAAATGAAAGACTTGCATCAGACCTATCTTCACTTTTTACAAATGAAGGACTTGCATCAGGTTTCTTGGGATTACTAATTTCTTCCTTGGTGTAGCCAAGACCGGTTTTGTCATATGGTGATCTCCGACTATCCAATATCTCATCTAAGATCATAGAGTTACTCAAGAAATTGACTTGGGTGTTTGACTTCTCAACCTTCTTTCTAAGATTCACAACTTCTGCTTCCAGCTTATGACATGATTCTTCCTTTTTGTCCAACTGGTTCCTTACTACCTCCTCTCTCCTTTTGGCTTCTTCAAGTTGGATTTTAAGATTGACATAGCTTTCCCTTAGTTCTTTTAGATCTGCAAGGTTTTTGCTTGGTTCATCATCTTTCTTCTTTTCTTCTTTTGCTTGACTGATTTCATTTTTCAGTTTCTCGATTTCCTCTTCCTTTTCTTTTGTTAGATCAACAAATTTTGTTTTCAATATTTTGATCTCTTATTCTTTGTTTTCTAACTGAATCTTTTGCTCATATATGATTTATTCATTGTACTTGAGCATTTCCTTTATTTCCAATACATGATTTTGACTCTTTTCAAGAAATTCTTTAGTGTAGTCATGAAGATAGCTATAGTCTGATTCATTATGGTCATAGAGGTATTCACAGAGACTCCAATCAACCTTTTGTTTGGCCTTTGATAGTTCTTCTTCTTCTTCTTCTTCCATGGAATAAATGATAACAAAACATTCTGTTATTGTATCTAAATCTTCTTCTTTACTTGTAGGGGAGAATTCAATATCAACATTAGTGCAATCAGAAGATTGTGGAGAGTCTTTACCTTTATTGATGGCTAAGTCTTCTCTTTTGATTTGATACATATTCTTGGGAGGATGAACAGATTATTTGGAGGTATCATCACTAGAGATGTCATCTTCAATACCAATCTGAGTAATAGGACTTGATCCTTTAATTATGTGTGCGTGGTCATATCCGAGGCCAAATTTGTTCGAGGGAAATATTTGTAGACTGAGAACTTTATCAAGGGATTTAGTCCCTTTATTGAATTTTTCAATAGTCTTAAGTTGATCCTTTTGTTGTTTACACCTTTGTTTATATTTTCTCAGTTCGTCCAAATCACTTTCAAGCTCAACTTCCAGATTGACTTCTGCTTCAATGTCTGAGTATTCTTCAAAAAAATATTCATCACTAGAATTGTTGTAGACTGAACTTTGTTCTGATTGAAATGCTTCATTTGACTTCTCATATGAGTAGAGGTATTTTATCTTGTCGCAAAGTTCCTTTGCAGAGTTACATTCACCTATCTTTTCTTTGACATCATCAGGTAATCCATCAACGATTGTATTCATTGCCATTGAGTTACTTTTCTTGTCTTTCTTTTGAGATGGAGTCCTTACTCTGCTTGGTGGGAAGTAATCAGTGATCATTGAATTCCATACATCAGGTCCCAATGCCTTCAGATGACTTTCCATTCTTGTACTCCAAAATATCTATTCTACTTTTCTAGGCATTGGAGTTCCATTCTCAGTGTAAATATTTTGTCCATCCATGTGTGATTAATTTGATATTCCGTTCAGTTTGTTAGATTGTTCTTAAAGGAACCTTCGCTCTGATACCAATTGATGGAATATACAATAATACTGAGAGGGGGGGGGGTGAATCAGTATTGCCTACTTTTTCTTTTTAACTTCATCCATATTAAGTGCACATATTAATGATTCAATTAAGCAATATATGATGAACATCAAACCCTTATGAACACAATATTTTATCGTGGAACCCAATAGGGAAAACCACCAACACTTTTCTATTAACTGGAAAATTCCTTTTCTTACAAGTTACATAGAAGGAAGATATTCTTCCTTTTCAATCAACACTAATGCACCCACACCCTTGTTCACTAGCACCAACTGGTAGGAGGCTACGACCCCCTATTTAGTCAGCTACAACTGACAAGGAAGAACCAACTCCCTCTTTTCACTAGCACCAACTGGTAGGAGGCTTCGACCCCTTGTTTAGTCAGCTACCATTGACAAGGAAGTACCTACTCCCCTATAGGATCGTACTTGCCCTTGCACCACCCAACCACCCTTATTTTATAATGAAATACAATCTATTCTGTACTTCACTGAATTTGACTCATGCAGCCATTGCTGTAATTTCTACTTGTCTGCTGCAACCTTTGCTTGTATGGTCTTCTGTATTAAGTACTGGATTGCATAACTGTTGCTCTATCCTCTTCTGTTCTTGATCTTCAATAAGACATTGACATGCACCTTAGAACGAACAGTTCTTCATCTTGGACTCTGCACCTGTTTTTGACCTTCTAATCTGAACCGCAGAGACACCTCCTTCTCATAACTCTTCCTCATTTATATATTCTTCAAAATGGTGTGAGTTATAATGCACTGTTTCCTTTCATTTGGACCATCACACCCCTTTGTTTAACTTAACCATAATCATTGTTTTAACATCTTTTATCGTGAAGGCTTTTCATAAATTGATCACAGGTATGGATCAATTTCATCCTTTAAACTCGATCCCAAATCTCTGTTATTATTGCAAAAACGAGTTTTGCAGAGGCGCTTCCATATGAACAATGACGATGAACTCACGTTAGGCGAGGCGAGCTCTTAAGCATTTATCAATTCAACTGTCACGATTCAATCTCCTGAAATGGATGATTGTCGGGACTTCGGGTCTTCGCCCTTCGGGTCTTTGTGACTTCCAACATTTCAAATCTCCCAAATACGATATCACTGAACAGATCAGACGATTCACATTTATATTTCAGAGCCAGATCAATGGTCGTATACGATCCTTACATTTCTCTTTCATTGCTTAATCCAATGGTCAAGACTTAATTAAGCAATGATATGGAAGGCCACCATTTACTCTGGGTCTTCAGACTATTATGCTTACGCTATCCTTCCACTGTATTTTGATCAACGGTTGAGAATTCACCTGACATCATATCGATCGTTGAGATCTCCTTCAGGTATCCCGAATTCATAGATTTCAAATCTCAAACCCCTTCTCTCCTCCATACGTCAAGCTTCTGGAGCTGACAATCTGCTGACGCATGTTCCTTTCTCAATCAACGGTCGAGATCCTTTTGCATCTTCGGGCTTCAGAATTCTCAAGCCTCAACTCTCGCTGTAGTATGATCAATGATTGAGAACACTCCCAAAATGATCTTTCAGATTGGACGACTTATGTTTTCTTCGGGACTTCAACGTTCAGGACTTCGGAGGTTTCAAATAAATGTTGCTCCATTTTCCTCCGGAGTGATCACCTGTTGTGTAATTCATCAACGGTGGACGCCGCTTGCTGTCGGTTAACGTTTCCACTTAAACTATCCTTCCATTGAAGTATATCGACGGTCAAGAACGCTCCCGAAGTGATCTTCAGATCAGACGTCTCGTGTCCACTTCAGGTCTTTAGCATTCAGGACTTCAGGACTTTGGGCAAGTGCTGGTGGTAAAACTTCTGGAGTGATGTAACTTGCTTACGTCACTTGATGATGTGTCATGGGCCGAGCTTCCACGTGTCACTCAGATTCATGATTTGCATGTACCTGAAATGTTGATTCAACTTGAAACTTTTCGTTCTATGAATGTGCCACGTGTCCTTGCTGACATAAACTGCTGATGTGGTCTGTCATAGTTTCTTGCTGACGTCGACATAGATCTCCCAATGTGACACATTGTTGGCACAGGGGAAGACCCAGGGTTTGGCTCCAAGTGCGCACCAACAAGCCCTAACTACTGGCCCTTTCGGCAAAACCTACGAAGCAGATGCAGTCTCACCCGAAGCAATTATGGGGGGGTTGCAGGACATAGATGTCTACAACCAAAAGGAATATCAAGTGGATCTAATAAAACAACAACACAACAATCATATATCTAGTACCCTCTTAGATCTACTCTGCACAACTATCTATCAGATCTAACACAATAATGTAATAACAGTATATCAAAGGACAAAGAGAAAAGTATCAATCACATAGGACACATGATATACATGGTTCACCCTCTCTCTAGGGCTACGTCCATAGAACTGTGCTTTATAATATAGTAAGATGAAGCATGCAGTTCTTGTCTGCAATCTTAGCTAGCAGATCTTCCTTCTTCTCGTCTTTGTCTCTCCCCTTCCTGCGCACCCAGTTGCAGGACTGATATCTGCACCCAATTGAAGATCTTACAATACCAGAAGTCTCTCACACTTAGCACTTCTCTCTCACACAACAATAATCACTCGCATCAATAAAAAAACTGGAGCGAACCCCCTTTCCTCATCTAGGTTATTATTTATATATTACAATAGCTCATCGACATCCTTAGGCTGAAACCTAGGTGTCAAAACCCTAGATACCAAAACCCTAGGTGTCTAAAACCCTAGGTCAACTTGACTCGCGTTTTCAGGGCTTCGCCAGCCTGTCTTTCCTTCCTTCTCGCGTGATGCTCTAAAGAATCCAACGATGGATTTTTCCACTTGCTAAGTTGTCCACGATCCTTCTTCCTTGCTGATATGTCATCCTTGATCTCCTCATCCAATGGATTGCTTTCTCTTACTTCGCTTCATCTTTTCTGCTCTTTTGCTCACTTCGACCCAGTAATAGTCATTGTGTCTTCTGCGCAGTTTGCATTTTTCCTTTTCTTCCTTGATTTCCACTTGCTACCATACCCAAGGGACAAAAGGCCCCCAACACTCACCTATGACTCATCCCGAGGAACTTCAGATCTGATCCTTTTGTTTTACTTTGACTTCAGACTGCGCAGTGAAACCTTTGCTTTTATCTCTATGCCTCCCTTCCTTTCTTGTGTAGACTGTCTTTTCCGTGTCTGGTACCCAGTTTCAACTGCACCTGGTACCTAGACCCTTTTCCTCAGGCTTTTACTGAGAGCTGCGAGGAAACTGGTTATCATAATACAATTTCAACCGGCTCCTGTTCACCATCCCTTCCTTCCATTCTCCATTCAAGGTCTTCAACTATGCAACTCCTCCTTCTGTAACATAGGCAATCTCATAAGGTCCGAGCCAATGTGTTTTGAACCTTCCTGGATGTTTTATAAACTTACTGTCATAAACAAATACCAAATCACCTTGCTTAAATGCCTTCTTCTTGATGTGTCTGTCATGGTTGGCCTTCTCTCTTTCCTTTTGTACTTGCTGATGGAATCCTGCAACAAATATGTCTTCTTCTAGTTCGACGAGTTGCGTGAGCCTCTCTTGAACAATGCCAGTGTCATCCATACCTATAAAGGTAATGATCCTTAGGATTGGTACCAAATATTACATTGGGACAATGGCTTCGAGGCCATAAACCAACTTAAAAGGGGTTTGCATTGTTAGTTTCTTGCAAGTGGTTCTATAGGCCCATAGTACTGCTGCTACTCTTAAATCCCAGTCATCTCTATTGACACTGCAGATCTTTGTTAGCGCCGTCTCCAAGATTTTGTTGAATGCTTCAACTATCCCATTTTCTTTTGGATGGTAAGGTGTGCTCTTCTGATGATGGACTACAAATTCCTTAGTCAAGGATTCAACAGTCTTGTTTATGAAATGTGTGCCTTGGTCACTCATAAAGTTCTTTGGGCATCCAAACCTGGTTATGATGTCATCAAATATGAAGCGCAAAGTTGTAGTTGCACTACAATCCTTAAATTCTCTTGCTTTGGCCCATCTGGTCAAGTATTCTTTCGCAGTTATTATGTACCTTGCTCTTGTGCACTTCCCTGGTGGGTTTATAGGTCCCACGAAGTCGATGGACCATTTCTCAAATGCTTGTAGTGTCAGCTATGGTGATAATGGCATTTCATCTCTTCTGGATGGTTTCCCAACTCTTTGGCATACATCGCAAGCTCGGTAATAGTTTTTAGCATCTTTGTGTAAGGTAGGCCACCAAAGGCCAGCTCTAAGAACCTTTTGCGCTGTTGCTTTCCCTGCGTAATGTCCTCCTGTGATGCCTTCATGAGATTTTGCGAGGATCAATGGTTGCTCTGCCTCCATAACAAACCTCCTTAATATCTCATCAGGTCCCATCTTGTATAGCTATCCAACTATAAGTGAAAATTCTGTAGTGCACACTACTAGCTATTTCTTCTGGGGAATTGTATACTCAATAGGTGCCATTCCTATTGACAGGAACTGGACTATCTCAACGAAGTGGTCATTAATCTTTCTAATGGCCAGCAACTGGGCATCCAACAATGTATCCTCCAAACTAGTGGGCTCTTCTCCATGTTCCAACCTCGACAAGTGGTCAGGACCTTTGTTCATTCTTCCTGGCTTAACCATGATCTCAAAATCATATTCCTGAAATAGCAGAAGCCACCTGCATATTCCCCCCCCCAACACTAGCTTATTGACTAGGTATTTCAGCGCAGAGTGATCAATAAACATTTTAAAGTGTTCTCCCAACAAGTAGTGGCGAAATTTCTGCAGCGCATACACCATGGCTAATCCTTCTTTCTCAATGGTAGTGTAATTAATCTCAGCTGTGGATAGTTTCCTTCTGGAAAAATCTAACGGATGGTCAATATTTCCTTCCCCTAGTTGTGCTAACACTGCTCGCAATGCAATGGAATATGCATCGACATGCACATGAAATTCTTTGCTCCAATTTGGAAAAACCAGAATAGGCGCAATAACCATTTTCTGTTTCAGCATGTTGAAGCTCTGCTGGCATTCTTCTGTCCAACTAAACTGGCATTCTTTCTTCAAAAGATTCTCCATGGGTGCTGTAATCTGGGTGTATCCCTTAATGAACTTCTTGTAATATCCAGTATGTCCCAACACAATGCGTAGCTGTTTGACTGAAGTGGGAGGGGGTAGATAAACTATAATGGCAATTTTAGATGGATCTACCAACAATCCCTTCTTGCATATAATATGACCTAACAAAACTCCAAATGGTGAGAAGAATATGCAATTCTTTAGATTCAAGGCAATATGACACTTCCTGAATTTGTCCAACATTAGCCTTAAACATTCAATATGATTTTTCAATAAACTAAAAACAGTCCAATCATCAAAATATTCTTCTATAAACTTATGTAGGAACTCTTTGAATGCTTCGACCACCACCCTAGAAAATATGGTTGGGGCATTCTTCAATCCAAAGGGAATCACTGTATACTGATAGGATCACCATTCTATTGCAAATGTGGTCTTATGGTGATCTTCCTTGGCAATCCGGATCTAATGGTATCCTGAAAATCCATCTGTAAAAGAATATACCTCCTGGCCTCCCAAATTATCTAACACTTCGTCAGTGAATGGTGTAGGAAATGGGTCATGAAAACAAGCATCATTTAGCTTCCTTAGATCTATGCAGATCCTGATCTCTCCCGTCTTCTTGTCTTGTACTACCATAGGGATAATCCACTCTGACTCTTCAACATGTTCTATAATTCCTGCTTCTAGCATTTTGTCGAGCTCAATTTTCACTTTCTCTTTATATTTAGGGTTCAATCTGTAGGGTCTCTATTTGACTGGTCTTGCATCTGGTTTCAAAGGGATCCTCATCTCTCCCATAGGCCCTTTAATTCCCTTCATATTAGTGAACTTGGTCAGAAACAAGTCCTGATATTCATGCAATAACTCTGTGATCTTGTCAATAGTAGCAGCATCCCAATAATCTCTGACATTTGCAAGCTTCGGTGTTTGATCAGTTCCAATATTGACTTTCTTGATCTTGATCAGCTATCCAATGAATGGTAGCTCAACTCCTGGTCCTTCCACATCTCTTTGGCCTTCTGTTTCGACGATGTTCACCTTCCTAGGATCATTGTCTTCATCAACATTGATGTTGTAACATCCTTGTAGTTTCTAGAGAGGTGCAATCCATTCATTCTCTTCTTGTTCCAAAGGGAGGCTAGATGCCTCCTCAAATACCTTATGTCTTACAATCTATAATGCTTGATCTACTGAAGGATGTTGACTTTAAAATAAGAAGGTGGTTACAAAATTCTGATTCATACCTTCCCAATCTGCAGTGATGAGGTGCATCTCTACTTGAAGGTACCAGTTGATAGGGGTTGTGTCCAATGTGTTAATGATTTTTTGCACCCACTTCTCTTGAGGAGTTTCTCTCCAGGCCTCTTCGCAGCTTTGCACATGGTCCTTTGGGAAACTTCGACCTGTGTACCTTACTTTGCAGCCTTCTTCTTGTGATGAGAACCGCACTGTCATCAAAGTATGACATTGTACCCAATATATAATGTTGTTTTTGTGTGTCCCCCACCATCTTGCTGGTGTTGCTTTCAAGGCCTCATCCATTGCTAACAATCTTTGTTGTGTTGGTACACTTGCTTCAAATTCTGAAAAGAATATTTCTAAAAGATTCAGACCATCAAAGGTGGGTAAGTTACTTACTGTTGTGCCGATCCAGTGAACTTCTCTGGTTAATCTAGCAAATCTCCTTGTAGATACTTCGTACATTTTGTTCTACCAGTTCTTCTTCTGAATCTGATGAACACGCGCTGTCACTTCGCCAGCTTAGGTTTCCATCGGCCGTAGGATTAATGTAATCCTGTTGTCTGGATGTTAGTTTGTATATGTTTTCCAATTCATATGCGCGGTCTTCTTCTCTAATGGGCTATGTGTATCGTTGGCCTTCATCTAGATCTAAAGGCACAATGACCCTAAGGCCATATCCTTCAAACGTCATTTGTATTTTATTTAAATCAACCACAGTGGAGTTATTGAAAGCCCAATCAATTCCCAACAATGCAGGGTAAGGACAACTGTCATCAACTATCTCAATTACCTTGAAGTCTGCAAACATTATGACTCCGTCGATGTCCACAGGGACATGCTCCAATCGCCCAAAGGGGCTGACAGCTTGTTGGTTAGCCATCCCGAGCCTGATAGGGGAGTAGATCAACTTAGGTTTTCCCATCAGTTCCCAAGTTTTCTTCGTCATGACATTGACCTCCGACCCTAAGTTGAGGACCACATAGTCTATATCATACTCTCCTATTTGAGCATTCAAGTGTAGTTCCTTATTTGTCCTCCTCTTCTTGGATAGTTGATGTACTACTTTGTTTAGTAAAGGATCTACCCTTCCTATCTCATACTGTCTGATTAAATTTTGTAGCTCTTGTACAACGCTTTCATCCTGAATCAACTTAATACAAGTATATAAAAATTCCATGAGCTTGCTTACCTCTTTTTCTTCTTTTGGTAGAGAAGACTGATCAAATGCTAGAGGCATTCCATATTCTCTTACTTTTGGTCATGTCTTTGATGAAGAACCTTGGTCTCCCCTGAATTCTTTTCTTTCCTCCTCAAACAATTGTTTTTCTTTCTTTGCATCAAAAGTTTGGCTCTTTCCTGTAGCTTTCCTGACTCCTGAGTCCTCTGTAGTCTTCCCTTGGGTCATTCTGTCTTCTCCTGTAACAATGCCTCCTCTAGTGATAGCAACGAATCCAGGGTCTTCTTTGTGAGGTTCAACATATATCAATTGTACTTGCGGGTTCTGCTGAAGTCCTCGTCTCTCTTGAAGCTTAGCTAGCAACACATGAAAATATTCTATAACATGTTCGAATGAACTGCAGTAGCTGCAAGTAGTGCAAGGGTTATGACAATCCCTAGCCAAGTGTCCTAGTTGCACGTAGTTGTAGCATATGATCTGTCCTCCTCCTCGACCCATACCTCCTCCTCRTYCTCGTCCCCTGAATCCACCGCGAGGATTGAAGTTTCCTCTTCCTGGAGAATTATACTGCGTAGTGTTTCCTTCTTGCTGTACTTCGCCGTGAATTTTGTATATATCCCTTGAAMTTTCATGCATGAGKTTGTAAKCCCTACAATCACTATAATCATGTCCCAYAGACTTACAGAACGTGAAATACAAATTTGTGGGTGTCTGAACRTATTTTTGCATGTAATAACACTCACTAGGGCGATGTCTATTTCTGCATACCTCGCACCAGGGTAGGGTGACTKGCTTCAAAGGGATCGGGGCTCCAAAGGCCAAGTATTCATGAAATATGGGACAAYGCTCCTTGTCATGGCCTTTTGATTTTCATCTGACACACCATATGTCTTCTCTTTTATCTTTTCCTTTGTCTTTCTTCATATCTTCGACCTGCAGAGACAAACTAGTTAGCTGACTCAAGATTTGACTCATACTTGAGATGGATTCTCCCATAGGGGATGATTCTAACTTCATGGCGATCTCCAATGCCTCAGACTACGAAGCAATCTTCTGCTACATCATAGGAACTCTGATGTGTGGTAAGAGAGCAGCGATGAACCATTCCTTGTTCTGCTCATCTGGGATTTGAAAAGTCAAACGTCCTGTTAAGGTATTGAATCTTTGATCGAATTCCCAAACGGGTTCGGCTACCTTCTGCTTGATCTCTTTTAGCTTCGTAATACATTGTGATTTCGATTTGGGTTTCTTGAACTCTGCAATCAACACATTCTTGATCTCATTCAGTGGCTTAGGCTGTGCAAGTCATTGGACAAGCTTCATGTACCAGCTCAGTGCACGATCTCTTAGAGCAGTGCTACACTGAGTTATTTTAACAGCTTCATCGGTGACATTTTTAATATTCCATATGGATTCACACAGAAACCAGTGATGGTTAGGATCTTCAGATCCATCTCCCCTAAAAATAGGGAGCCTCATCTCATCTGCCATAGAGCTGCCTAGGTTTCCTATCTGAGTATATGTTGAGCTGCTAGTAATAGTACTCTGAGTACTCTGGTGACTCTGGTGACCCTGACTATTCTGATTACTTAATGATGTTGAAACAACAGGAGGATTATTAGTACTTACTTCATTAGTTTTCACAGTTCCTGAAGTTTCTGGCTCGTCTCGGCGAGGTTTTGAATGCTCTTCATCTGTCAGATCTGCCTCTTCTCCACTGTAGAAACCCTCATCCCTGTAGTTCTGCTTGAACAAGTTCACAAGAGGAACTTCTCTGAATGCTATCCCACTGCGCATATGTCCAAATTCTGTGTTGTTTTCATTGTCCACAGTCGTCGATATCTGAGTCTATGATATATGAAGATCTAGGCCAATTGCGGGATTTGAACTAGCAAGTCGTTTAATTCTCCTTTCGATCTCTACAATTTATCCCTACTGTAGATTTGGCAGGTTGCACATCAATGGTCTTGATTTGATCTGAGTTTTATCCCGCCATCTCTTTTGAGATTTTGATCTTCATTTGTTAACTCTCCTGAGCTTTAATCTTCGTTTGACATCATCCATTATATACTTTTTGACTGGTCGTCCAAGGTTTCTTCTGAAATTCATTGCGCCATCTCTTATGAGATTTGATCTTCATTCACTAACCCTCATGAGATTTTATCATAGGAACATTGTTGATCCTATCGTGATCACAATAATCACAAATTACTTCAGCCTATCTCGTATTGTGTTTTCCCTTTTGAGCTTTTGATCTTCATACTGTTCACTTCTTTTGATATACTATGCAATGCACTTTTCCTTCTGATCTTTGATCTTCATACTGTTCGCTCCTCCTCCTGAGTTTGTGTTGTCGATCTCTGCACATTGTTTGTTTGACATCTTTTGCTGACTGATATACTTGTTGACATCAATGACAATCTCATCTGTGGTAATTCATTATTAACGACAGATCATCACATTGAATGTTGACATCAATGACAATATATCCAACAAATGACAAAACAAGGTTATAGTAGATGTCATTTTGATCACTGTGTTTATTTTAAAAATCTAGAAAATGGAAGCTATATTATCTTGCTATTGTATGTAAATGACATGCTTGCTGCAGGGTCTAATATGCAGGATATAAATGTGCTCAAGAAGAAATTAAGTAATTCATTTGCAATGAAGTATTTGGGTGCCGCAAAGAAAATCTTTGGTATGAGAATAACAAGAGACATGAAAAATGACAAATTGACATTGTCTCAGGGTGAGTACATAGAGAAGGTGTTGGAGAGGTTTAGAATGAAGAATGAAAAACCAGTTAGTACACCTTTGGCCAACCATTTCAAATTAACTAAGGAAATGTGTCCCAAGATACAAAAGGATATAGAATACATGTCAAGGGTCCCTTATTCATCAATAGTTAGTAGCTTGATGTATGCGATGGTTTGCACAAGACCAGATATTGCACATGCAGTGGGAGGTGTAAGTAGGTATATGAACAATCCAGGTAACGAACATTGGGAGGAAGTAAAGTGGATTCTCATGTATTTGAGAGGTACTGCTACTCATGCATTATGTTTTGGAGGTTCAGACACTATTCTACAGGGATATGTTGATTCATATATGGTAGGTGATACAAATAGTAGGAGGAGAACCAAAGGGTATGTTTTTACTATAGGTGGAACAACAATAAGTTGGATTTCGAAACTACAAAATGTTGTTGCACTTTCAACAACAGAAGCAAAGTATGTTGCTGCTACAGAGGCTAGTAAAGAAATGATTTGGTTATAGAGGTTTATGGAGGAATTGGGAAAGAAGCAGAAGAATAATAGGTCATACTGTGATAGTGAGAGTGCCATTCATATTGCAAATAAATCAACCTTCCATTTGAAGAATAAACATATATAACTCAAGTACCATTTCATACGATCCGTCTTGGAAGATGGACATTTGAAGTTGGAAAAGATACACACTAGCCAAAATCCTACATACATGTTAACAAAGGGAGTAACCAGGGAGAAACTGAGTTCCTGCTCAGTTTCAGTTGATCTTCAAGCATGAAGGTGAAGATGATAATTTTTCCAGGTCCAAGAAGGATCATAGTCCAACATATACAACAATGATGGAGTTGTTGAGATCAGTCTCCAAGTGGGAGATTTTTGGTTGTGGAGCCTGATTATCTTCCTGATTCAGAGGCCTTTGTTTTCAGCTATGTTTATACCCCATGAAGACTTTACACCCTAGAAGAATGTACATTCCTCCACGTGGGGGAGTGCAGGGGGGGCTTTCCCCTCCTGCGGGGTCCGGGGGAAAGCGGGCCCCTGAAGGAAAAATTTCCTTGTAAATGTATATTGTAATTTGATAGTCAATATGGACCATTGATTATAAGGTCACAGATCTAACGGTATAAGTTATGTTAGGGTTTTTTTCCCTAGAAGGAAACCCTCTTTTATGAGGGAAATGTATGGCGACATTTAAAACTTGAGTTGTTAACGAATTTGAGAATTTCGCTCCGATTTTTCATTGTTTTCCCCCAAATTCATCACAAATCAAAATCTGTAAGGACAAAATTTTCCTAATTTTGCGCTGGTTCTTGGCCTGTATAAGCCCAATGTTTAAACTAGAAGCTTTGATACCATAATTTAATGTACCCAGTCCAACTTAGGAACATTACAAGCATAAAATAGATTTAAAATAAAATTTTCTACTTAATATTCCCTGTATCTTACCATCTACATGTCACACACATATTTAACCATTTGACTGGTACCATAGTTCTAAATGCATCTAACAACATATATTAAAATCGTGAATGCATCTATTAAGCACACAAAAAACACACAACATTCATATAAACCATTTTCACAGTGGAATAAACAAAATAAAAACAACAAAACACTTATATGTTAATAATTAACCAACTGGCTGCGTACGAAGGATGAACCTGCCAACCATATACACTGTTTTTCATTTTCTCTCAATAGTAGGGCACCCCCAAATGTAAGTTTTAAACATATGAAGTAAATCAAGGAATATAGATTCTTAAGCAAAACAAAAATTAATCAATGACTCATACACATAGTACACAAAGATTTACGCTAGAAACCCTTAACCAGGAGAAAACCTTCCATCCTTGGTGTCGCACCTCTCAACTCTTCATTGTATTAATTTAACCATTCACAATAAATTATATACAATATTTTAGGTATTTCGTAGATACCAAATTCCTAATCCCTTAATGCAATATTAATTTAGAAAGCTGCTAAAAATAGAAAAAACTGCTAAAATAACAAAAGCCGCCAAAAAAAAAAAATTTCAAGGCCTAGAGCCGAAGGCTTCACCTAAGTGGGGGGAGGAAATCCTCGCCCCACCTGCAATTCTCACTCGAAAAAGAGCCTGGTGGTGGGATTGTCAGACCCCATCGTCAGGTTCAACACACCCCCCCCCACACATGCAAATGATATAACACATACCCAACATTCTCCCACTTGTTGTTTTCTTTGTATACAAGGGGTCACATGATTTCATAGTAAAAAAGCCAAGGCAATAATGCCCATTGTTTCTTTACACTAGGAGAACTTCTTAGTGCTCATAGAATTTTTCAATGAATCTGCAACATTCTTCAATGTCAACCTTCTCCAACAACACCTTATTGTCTTCAACCGTGTCTCTTACAAAGTGATATTGAACATCAACATGCTTTGTCTTTGAATGATAAATTAGGTTCTTTTCCAGGAACATTGCACTCTAATTATCACAATGTAATCTTAATTCTTGTTGTACCAACCCAATACCTGAACATAATCTTTTTAACCATATTGCTTCCTTGATTGCATGAGTGGCTACCATGTATTCAACTTCTGTAGTTGAGAGTGCCACTACAACCTGTCTTTTGCTGATCCAATTGATTTCTCCTCCAAATAGGTTAAAAACATACCCACTTGTAGATATTCAATGATCCATATCTCCTTCCTAGTCTACAACAACAAACCAATGTATGTCCAACACTCTATCCAATCATGGTCTTTCTTGGTAGCACAATCCATAACTAGTAGTGCCATGCAAATACCTGAAAAGCCTCTTTACTATTTTCCAATGTTCCTTGCCTGGTTTTGATATATACCTGCTAAAAACTTCCACTGCATGTGCAATGTCTGGTCTAGTACATACCATTGCATACATCAAATTTCCAACCGAACTAGCATATAGAACATGGGACATGTCCTCTTCCTCTTCCTATGTATTGGGACACTGCTATGAAAATAACTTTACACCTACAGGAATAGGAACCTTGACTGGTTTACACCCATGCATATTAAACCTCTGCAATATTGTCTTGAAATRTTTTTTTTGATTCTACCAGATTTTCCTGTTTGCATGATCTCTTTTAATATCSATTCCCAAAATGAAGTTAGCAACACCGAGATTCTTCATGTCAAATTTGGAGGATAGCTGCGATTTCACCTCCTTGATAACATTCATATTATTTCCTACCAACAACATGTCATCGACATACAACACTACATAAATGAAGTGATTACCATCATACTTGGAATATACACAGTGATCAACCTTACTTCTCACAAATACTGGTCCAAGGATGTATGTGTCAAACTTTTGGTACCCCATCCTAGGTGATTGATTCATATCATATAGTGACTTCTTTAAATTACAGACCGATTCTTTCTTTCCCTTCATTACAAAGCCTTTTGGCTGCTTCATGTAGATTTCTTATTTGAGATCCCCATGTAGGAATGTTGTCTTCACATCCATTTTTTCTACTTCAAAATAAAAAATAACAACAACATATAAAATAAATATAATAGAAGTTAACTTAGCAACAAGAGAAAAAATTTCACCAAAGTCAATGCCCTCTACCTGGGAAAAACCTTTTGCTACTAACTAAGCTTTGTATTTCTCCACTTTGCCTTTTGCATTCAACTTATTCTTAAACACCCATTTGATGTCAATGGCCTTTATTATATTTGGCAACTCAACTAAATCCAAAGCCTCATTCTTATCTAAGGCATCCATCTCTTCAACCATGGCCTTCTTCCAGAGTTTACTATCCTATGAATTCATTGCTTCCTTGATAGTTGTGGGATCATCATAAGTAATAGATAAAGAAAAATTAGCATGAAAATCAAGTGGAGTATACCTCTCTGGTTCCCTTATTTCCCTCATTGATATCGTCAGTAATGGGGTATGAGGTTCTTCTTCTTCAACTTCAGCTTCTTCGGTTGATTCCGATTTTGCATCATCCAACTGGAACTCTATTTTCTCAGGTTCTTCTTTCCTTGGTAGGAATTCCTGTTTGGGAACATATTTAACCTCTCTAAAAGCAACATCTTGACTGTAAACAATCTTCTTAGTTTCTAGGTTCCAAATCTTATAACCTTTCATACCGTATTTATAACCAATAAAGATACACTTTTCAACTTTGTTATCCATCTTACTCCTATTTTCCTTTGGAAGATGTACATAAGCATCGCAACCAAACACTCTGAGATGGTTTCTTACTAGTCCATACCTTGTGTGGAGTTTTTTCATCCAGCGCTGATGAGAGTGATTGATTGACCAGGTAACATGCAATACCCACTGCCTCTGTCCCGAATTCCGTCCTAACCCGACACCATTGATCATGCTCCTTTCCTTTTCCATAAATTCCCTAGTCATCCTTTCTACAACCCCGCTACATTGAGGTGTGTATGGAATAGTCTTCTACCTTGCTATACTGCACTTCTTACAGAGCTCTTCAAATTCATTGTCGCATAATTCTCCACCATTATCTGTCCTCAACACCTTTATTTTCTTCTCTATTTGATTTTCTACCAAAGCCTTAAACTCTTTAAATTTATAAAATACCTCAGATTTATTCCTAAGAAAATAAATCCATGCATTCCTTGAGAAATCATCTATGAATGATACATAATACACAAATTTACCTAGTGATGGAATAGGCACATGTCCAAACACATCATTGTGTATCAACTCTAACACCCCCTTTGCTCTTGTAGCACCAAATGAGAATCTTACTGGATTTTGTTTACCATATATGAAATGTTCACATAAATCAAAATCCAAGGTGCAATTAGACATACCTTCAACCATACCTTTACCGTGTAGTGTTCAAAGGCCCTTTTCTCCAATATGTCTCAGTATTTATGCCATAACATGGTCTTCTTTCTAGGGACAATACATATCTTGTCTTTTTTATTTCTCTCCTTTGGGAAAATCGAACTGTTACACCCATTAGTATAAGTACTTCCCAATAAATTGTACAAAGTTCCACACTGAACTCCCCTCATCAACACCATTTCTCCTCATACCATTTTGTAAGTTCCCTTTCCTAATAAAGTATACACACTTGCATCATCCAACTTACTTACAAATATTAGGATCTTGGTTAGATTTGGAATGTGTAGAACTCCGGGGAGAGTTATAATCCTTTCATCTTTCAACAACAACTTAACTCTTCCACGTCCCATGATTTTGGCTATTGAGTCATCTCCTAGTAAGACATCACCACCATCATACGTTTCATATTCACAAAACCACTCCCTATGAGGATTCATATTAAATGACGTAGTTGAGTTGATCAACCATACACCACAACTTGCATGTCTACTTGTAGATTCTAGGTAAACATCACCTCCTTCTTTTGTGGATGTTTTTTCCTCAGTGGAAGAGGCATCATCAAATCCCTTTTCTTTATCAACCTTCTTAGACTTGTAATCTTTCTTATAATTCCCAGCTTTACCACAATTCCAACATTTCCCCAAAGATTTTCCTGGATATTTAGATCTACCTCTAGATTTAGATCTCTCCCTCAAAGACTTATTTTTATTCATATCTTGGGCATGATATCTTACAAATAAATCATTTGTGATTTTCCTATCCATGATTTTCCACCTCATCTCTTTCGATAACAAGGATGCAACTACATCCTCATACTTCAATGCAAATTGAGTGGTAATCCAAATTACTACAACCAAATTATCCTAGGAGTCTAGAAAACAACATAACAAGGTAATGCACTTATATTATTCTGCAAGCTTAATATCAAAAGAGACAAGTTGACTAACCAAATTATTGAAGGAATTTATGTGCTCTGTCACAAAATATCCATCTTCCATCCTAAGATGATACAACTTCTTTCGAAGAAACAACTTGTTTATCAAAGACTTGATACAAATACCCCAAATTTTCCCATAGTTCCTTGGTTGTAGATTCTCCCGACACATTTAGTAACATCGAATCTGCCATGTAGAGTCAAATGATACTCCTCACTCTTGTATCCAACTTCTCCCAATATCCTTTCAACATACCATTAGATTGACTACTAATAGTTTCTGTACCAGTAGATTGTGTACTAGTAGGTTGTGTATCGGTAGGTTGTGTACTAGGATCCACACCGATCTATTGTTCTTTATCTACAAGAAGGTCCTCCATCTTGAGCTTCTAGAACTCAAATATTTGAYCGTTGAACTTCTCAATCTCAATTGTAGAACTGCTCACCATTCTCTTTCAACACACGAATCACCACTGGAAAACTCCCATTTAACCCATGTTTATCACAGACCCAATATAAAATTKATCTAATACAATTGATCCAAACCCTCAACAACAAAGGCATCCCCCTGAAGAAAAAAACATGCTTTGATACTACATATAATTTTTAAACCTATGAAATAAAACAATGCATACAAATTCTTAAGAAAAACATAAATTAATCAATGACTCATACACATAGTACACAAAGATTTATKCTAAAAACCGTTAACCGGGAGAAAATCAACCTTCCTTGGTGCCACACCTCTCAAATATTATTTATATTAATTTCACCATTCACAATACAATATATACAATATTTAAAGTATTATGTAGCTACCAAAACCCTAATCCCTTAATCTAAAATTAATTTATAAAACCACTAAAAATAACAAAAACTACCCAATTTTTTTTCCAGGGTGTTACCCCTAAGATAAAGGCTTCACCTAAGTAGGGGGGGGGG